>JACBKR010000925.1:0-48096 GCA_014218235.1 Colocasia esculenta
CACCCTCGAAGGTCGGTTCACTGATCTGCATAGCTCGACCAACCCATAGTCTCTAGGGTTTCGGTTACCCACCCAAGCCTACCTGTTAACTGACTGAAGTCTACAATCTTTCCTGGAAAAATGGAGGCCTTGGCTGAAGACAACCTCTAATTGTTTAGGGGTGAAAAAGCTGCCTTCCGGAGCCCTAGATGAGGCCATCTAGACAAAACCGAGACAAATCTGACAATTCTTTATTCTTGAATTCTCCACCATGATCAGATCTAATACTGATTATCTGAAATTTTTGTTTCTTTTTAATAATTTACTAAACTTTAGAAAAGCTCAAATGTTTCTAATTTGGTTTCCAGAAATGATACCCAAGTGTACCTTGAATAATCGTACACAATTACATAGCCATAAACTTTTCCTCCAAGACTTACTATTCTTATAGGTTCAAATAGATTCATGTGAATGAGTTCCTGTAACGTCCCTCTTAGACCCAGTACAGTTATTCCACTCACATTGGATCCAATAGAGGTATTACAGTGGAAAATATCTAAACAATAGACGGTACAGATTGAGACATACATAAATGACAATTTAATTCCAACAAGTTGCAACGGAAAATGGAATCAAACTTCAATCACATCATATCCAAGTACTAATCATAAAGCATAAGGAAAGATAGCAATAGTCCAAATTATTACAGTTCATAGTCCAATGCATAAAATTCAAAGTACATTTTATTCTCACATACTAAATCTCTCAACACACTCAAGGAAAAGTACTAAGTCTCCACGTCCTCACGCTCCGAGTCAGAGTGCACTAACTCCTAGGTATCCTCTGACTCTCCTGAAATATTAATCAAGTGTGAGTCTACAAGACCCGGCAAGTCACATGAAAGACAGTTCAATATATAACATATACGTAGGTTTTAAAACATGGTAGCATATTTCTTTCACATCCTTGATATCATATAGCTCTTCCTATCAACATGTTCTAAGTCATTTGGCAGTCATTCTCTACATAACATGGTTATTTATCATGAAAATAACACATTTCATGTAACATATAGCTTGCATCTCATATTACAACAATTATTAAAACATGTTCATGTAGCATGGCATGTAATCAAATTCCAAACATATGTTCAATGTCATGTAGCATGTAAACAATTTCAAGTAACTTTAATCTATATCATGTAACATGTAATTCATCATCATGTAGCGTGTAGTTAATTTAACATGTAGCATGTAGTTCATATAACAAGTGACATGTAGTTCATGTGGCCTGTAACATGTAGATCATGTAGTCACATATCATGTAGTCATGTATGATGTAGTCATGTAGTTGCCAAGACTTGCCCACACTATGAATAGAGATCATGAGCATGTAGTCATTCACTTATCACCTAGGCAAAGCAGTGATGAAGTCTAGGTTATGCACAATACGGGGAAAGTTCTTCCACCTTAACCAGTAGAACATGTCTACCTCTAGGATTTCAATCCGTTATCCATGGATTCATGTAGGTGAACCATTGCCATATGGGCATTCCATGGTGTATTCCTTGTAGTTATCTCTATCATAGCAATGTCTTATTGACCATTCATTTCAAAAAATGGATTAACATATATTCATGAAGAATTTATCAAGATTGCAATGCAATGTCACACAACATATCTTTCTCAGTTCTGAAATCAAACTCTACTGTGCAACAACAACCTATCATCATGTTGCTACTCTTATCAAAATCCAACATGTATACACATTCTCATGTCTATTGAGTTCTATATACATTTTATCATTCAGAAATTCATAACAGTATATACAGTACTATAAAAATCCTTATATTTTGACAGTAAATCTAATTCTAATCATACCACGCACATGCAAATTTTCATGATTTTCTGAGTTCTGTAACATTTTTCATGATTAATCTTCATAAATTTAAATTACTCAACATAGTACAACAGTGATAAAATCATGCAATTACTATACAAAACTGAGTGCAGTAGATCTTTAGTTTCTTCTAACAGCAGTACAATTTCTAACTACAACATTATAACATGGATCATACTTGCATCTATTTTCATTTTTCATTTACCAAATCACAAAAAATTCTCTCTAAAAACAACCCAACATAGTCCATACACCAATCATTGACATGTCTACAGTATAACAACAATGATTTATATAACACATAACCTGACCAAAAACTCCACACATGCATGAATCACAGTTGAGGAACAATGATCAGATTACAGAAAAGATAGCACTGATAACTTAACGACATGGTATGTGACATTTACACAGAGTCAACGTCCACATATCCTATCGTTAACATCAGTTGACGGCAGCACATAGCGCCGTTAACATATAGTAGACGTCCAAAAACATATCGTTTAAAAGAATTAACGGCGTCGATGTTGTCATTTATAAACTAAATGGCGGTCGATATGGACGTCAAGTTCATCCGTCCAGAAAACCATAACTTGCACATAAAATGACGTAACTTAACCCCTTCCCGCATGTTATTTCAATGGTTTAAAAATCTGTAAAAATAAAAAATGTAAAGAAATACTATCCTAAACCGATCCCCCATGTTACTTGCCTCTAACCCTCCTTCTGGTGTGATGAAAAGAGATTCGAAGATGCCTGCCTTGGCAGCAAGGCAGTCCCCCTCTCTGTCTTCAATCGCCCAAAACCAGCCACTAGCACAGCTCCCACGCTTGGAGATCTGTCCGTCCATGATCCTTGATGTTCCTCCTTGGTCCAACACGCTTCAGATCGCCCGAACGAAGCTCTGCAACCCTTTCTCTCAACCCTCTTTTTCCTCCATTCTAAAACAGTGTGAAAATCTCCCTCAAAGGCCAAATCCGGGTCTTATAAAGATCCCTATGCATTGCTCAAACCTAATCCTAGCCCTTGGATCATAAACGTCCCAAACCTTCCATTAAATGTTTTGGAAATGGCCGATTTCCTCTCCCCCCTAATGGTAACAACAAAAATAGGCAAGTCAGGTTAACGTCAACCAATGCTGCCGTCGACCATGAGGTAGACGTCCATCGATCATGTCGTCAACTTACTTGCACAAAAACAAATTATTCCAGAAAATATTAAATAGCACAATTTCCTATCGTCAACAGACAATAACAGCAACCGATCATGCCGTTTACTATAGTCAACGTCAGTAGATGTTGACGCCAAGTTCATCAAAATCACATCACACTGTTAAATGCAGAAACACATACACAAATGCATCAAACACTTCAGTAAAAATTCTAGGCACTACACCCTAGGGCACTACACCCTCTCCCCCTTAAAATAATCTTCGTCCTCGAAGATTGAGTTAGAATACTTACCAAACAACGACGGATATTGCTTCTTCATCATCTCCTCAAGCTCCCAAGTTGCTTCTTCACGCGAAACATTTCTCCATAAAACTTTCACAAAGGAATGGACTTTGATTTTAGCTCTTTCACCTTCGGATCCAGAATCTCTATAGGCTACTCCGCATAGGACAAATCTGGCTGAAACTGTATTGACTCATAACTAATCACATGAGCGGGTCTCGTACATACTTTCTCAACATGGACACATGAAAACCTGAGTGCACTCCTGCCAAGGATGGTGGCAAAGCTAGCTGGTATGCCACATTCCCCATCTTCTTCATATTTCAAAGGGACCAATGAATCTAGGATTCAATTTGCCTCTCTTCCCAAATCTCACTACACCCTTGGTTGGCGACACCTTGAGAAATACATGGTCTCCTACCTCATAAGCCAAGTCCTTCCGCCTCGAATCCGCATAACTCTTTTGACAATCTTGAGCTGCCTTCAAACTCTACACAATCAACTGGATCTTCACTGATGTTTCCTGCACCACTTCCGGTCCAACTAGATGCCAATCTCCTGCTTCTTCTTCCCACATAACGGGGATATACAAGGTCTCCCATACAAAGCCTCAAATGGCGCCATACCTATACTCGAATGGAAACTATTGTTGTATGCAAACTCCACAAGAGCTAGGTGGCATTCCTAATCTCCTCTCCAATCAAGAACACAAGCCCTAAGCATATCCTCCACGTCTAAATAGTCCTCTCGACTATCCATCTGTCTGTGGATGAAATGCCAAACTCAACTTCAATTGCTGCCAAAAGCTTGCTGCAAACTCTGCCAAAATCTAGAAGTAAATCTCGGATCACGGTCTGAGATAATCGACTTTGGAATCCCATGCAACTTCACAATGCCATCAATGTATATCTAGCCAAGCTCTCTATGGACTCTTCTTCTTTATAGCAAGAAAATGAGCACTCTTCGAGAATCTATCAATAATTACCCATATAGAGTCATCTCCTCTGGCCAATCTAGGCAATCCAGTCACAAAATCCCTAGTTACCTGCTCCCATTTCTACTGAGGAATATTCAGCTTCTGCATAAAGCCTGAAGGTCGCTGACGTTCTGCCTTCATTTGTTGACATATCAAACACTTACCTACAACATCCGCAACATCCCACTTCATGCCAGACCACCAAAATGAACGCTTCAGATCCTTAGACATCTTCCCACTGCCTGGGTGAATAGAAAACTGCGATCTATGCGCTTCCTCCAAAATCTCCCTTCGCAGATTCACATCATTAGGGACACATACCCGATGATTCACACGAATCACTCCATCTTCATCTCTAACAATGCCAAACTTTCCAACCAACTCCTGCAATAGGGGTCATCTTTCCACAAAGCAATAACCCTATCATGTACAAAAGATCTAAGGGTCAACTGAGCTAGGAACATGCTGCACAATTGTGGCTCTACGTAGCCAATGATCCTGATGCGTCTTCCAACATCTTCCAGTCTTGTCGCATCATTTGCCTCTTCCTGCTTAGTGCATCTGACACCACATTGGCTTTCCCTGGGTGGTAAGTAAGCTCAAAGTCATAATCCTTCAGAAACTCAATCCACCTCTGTTGCCTCAAATTCAACTCCTTCGGGAGAACAGATATTTGAGACTCTTGTGGTCAGAGAAAGCTCGAATCTCACTCCATACAAATTGCCTCCAAAATTTTAAAGCAAAGACTACTGCCGCCAGTTCCAAATCACGAGTGAAGGGTTATGCGGAAAACACAATATGGTAATTGGTAATCTAGAGGGGGGGGGGGGTTGAATAGATTATGGCAATTTCTAATTATTGATGGCTTCTTTTCTGTGCTGCAGCGATCTTAATGAAACTTGATTGGAATTCGATTGAGTATAAGAAAGCTTGAGTTGATCTAACTGAGAACAGGGTATCAAACGTGCGTATGAACAACGTGCCTATCAATCATCTATCGCAAAACGCAAGCAAACCACAGGACACGATGATTTAAGGTGGTTTCGGAGTACACAACTCGTGTATCCTAATCCACCGTCCACACACACACGCAGAACCACTGCTTATGAGCAAGTTCAATACAACAATTCACACACACCACGTTGTCTGATGAACCACGATCAGAACAACCACAATTTCGTGGATCAGCACAAGGGATGCTTGAAACACAACCACACACCACAATGGAATGGAATTGTGAAATGGAGAAGAATTTAGAGTTGGGGAACAAATCCAGTTGGAATTCTTCTCGTGGAACGTCCAGGCGCTCCTCAAACTTCGATTGGATGTAGACTGATCGATGTAGAAGGTTGATTGATGACGATCCGGCTTCAACTTCGCATGGATGGTGATTCCACGACGATCTGGGCGGAAGATTGAAGCAGGGCAGCAATTTGGGGCTTTTCCTCTTGCTCCCTTGGAGGCTCTTGGTTGGGGGCTGCTCTCTGCGAATTTGCTCCAAAAGGATGCTTATATAGTGTTAGGTAAAGGTGGGGGTCGTGGAGGAGGAAACACCCAAATGGGCCGGAGTTGGAATCTCTAAATCTCATGTTTCCGTCGTCTGTCGACAGGTGCACTTGCATCTGTCGACAGATGCACTCAGGCTGAGAACTGGGTTTCAGAAATCTGAATTTCTGAGTGTATCTGTCGACAGGTAATTTGCATCTGTCGACAGGTACACTCATGGAACAAAACTGAGGTCTGTCTTGGGTTGTCTGTGTGTATCTTTCGATAGGTAATTTGCATCTGTCGACAGGTGCACTCAGAGATGCAAAAACTGAACTCTGTCTAGGGTTGACTGTGTGTATCTGTCGACACATGCCCTGGGCCTGTCGACAGATACACTTCTTTGACAATTCTTGTGCTATTTGCTCATCTCTTCAATGCTCCATCTTTCATGCTTGTGCACCTACATGCAATACTTTGTTAGTGATATACATTGTATGATTTAGCAATATTGAACACAATCACTTTCATGGTGTTTTTCATGTTAGTTAGCACATCATTTTGCATTAAATCAATGTTCAAGGATATTAATGTGATCATTAAAAACATGATATAATGAAAACCCAACAATCTCCCCCTTTTTGATGATGACAAAAACATTCAATTGATGCATAATATTGATGTTCTCCCCCTTTTTGACAACATACAAAAAGTCAAGTCATGCACATTATGAGACAAATAAACATGAACTGTGATTTTCATTGATTGATCATTCAATTTTTCACAGTACAAGAGACAATCATTACATGACTCAATAAAATCAAAAGGAAGGGAAATAACATGAACAAGCAAGATAACAGGACTAGTGAGACTAACTCCCAGCTAAGACTCTTAATGACCTCTAAGGACCCTGAGACCCTCTATTCATCGTCATGTCCACAGGTGGAGGATGACGGGATCCATCTCTCTCGGAGTAGAGGTAATCAAGCCGGTCTCGGATATGCACGTGAGACTCATCCGAGAGTTGAGGCGAGCATCCACTTGATCAAATCTAGAGTGCATTTGAGCAATCCTGAGATCATTTGTTGATGCATTTGTGCCAAATATCACGAAGAGATTGTTCTTGAGGCACAGGTACATCATCAAATTCTTGCGGTTGATCAGGCATTTGCTCATCCTGAGAGTCTTCATCACCCCTTCATTATCGTTAGGTCTTCATTGTCTTCTTCATCATCTTCTTCATCATCACCTTGTTGTTCTTGCCCTTTGAGATTCCTTGTCACAACCGTCTACAAACTTGTAGCCCATTCGGTGAGCGGCAGTGAGGTCAATGCACTGCGGGATTTAAAGAGATGAGCTCACTTGAAGGATAGGAATGCCAATGAAAATGAGAAGAGAGGTGATGGGGCAAGCATATGGCATTGATCTCTTGGTGTTAGAGAAACACCGACGGATGAGGCTTAGCATGAGTTCAGGCAGATTGATTTGTTGACACTTGAGGAAGAATATGACAAAGACTTATGGACTTGAGTGACTAATTCTCGGCTTCCATCCTTTGGGACGATCAAGTAGTGAAGATGTGATGGATCATCCGGATCAAGGAGGAAGGAGTTGGCATTCAAGCGTGCAATTTTCTTAGTGGAGTCATAAGGTTGCAGAGTGAGAAGTTCATAGTACTCAGAAGCGGAAGGAGTATAGTTGAAGATTTCAACTCCTGAGTTTGGGATTTCAAGGGCTGTCGAGATGAGATTTGCGGTGAGGCGAAAACGAGTGCCTCTCACCGAAGAGAAAATGTCTCCCTGATCGGAAAGCCCTAGATTATTGAAAAATTCTGTGACGGCATTGGAGAGTATTGTAAGTGCGAGTACAGAAGGATGTCCACCCTTGAGTGTCAAAGTAGGGTAGGAGTGAGGGGAACATCAATCCTAAGGACTCAAAGTCCACATACCGGGATTGGACAAGTTTCTTGAAGGTGCCGTTGAGTTGATGAGATGGAGACCCTGAGGAACATGAGTTCCGGCAACCGATCTTCACGATGCTTGCTACGATGTTATGAAGGAGCCCTGGAACTCTCTCCCGCGTCCGTCGAAGCGCGACGACGGCGAGTGAGAATCTTTGTCTTGGGTGCCATCTCAGGAAGGAGGGTGAGAATGGCGTTTAGGAAGGGAGAGTGGATGGATCTCAGACGAGGAGCAGCGAGATCGTCGGAGACGGATCAGATCTTGAGCCCTGGAGGGGGAAGAGAGGGGGTTTGAAGAAGAGGAGGAGAGATGAGGGGAAATGGTCGTGGGAGGCCTTTAGAATAGGTTTAGAAGGTTTTTTGAGAAGCCCCAAAAAAAACTTGAACCGGCGCGATAGTTGTCTTCAAAAACGGATCTGGGCCGCCGGCTGTCGATATGACCATCTGTCTGTCGACAGATAACTCTTTTTGGAAAAACTTGATTTTTTCAAGATTTTTCAAAAGGCAAGTGTTCATTTGGCATTTTTAGGGTAAAATAGGTGTATGTACAAGATAAAAATGCATATCCATTATGATGAAGGCATGACACAATTCTACAATGATTTTGAAATAAACCGACGAGTTCTTTAATTAGAGCATAAAGAAAACATTTCACAAAAGCCAGTGAAAATTAAATAACTCTTTTGATTAAGGCCATTGAAGAAAAACATGCATCCAAATAGAGATGAAGTCAGATGAAATTTGAATTAGATGGCCACAAGAACATCTTACCCATAAGAAAGCACATTGGACTTGACGTAAAATTTTTTTGGAGGCTTCACTCTATTTCTAGTATGATTTTAGGATCTTTAAACAGCGAAGATGAAAAAGAGTGGCAATGAGGAGCACTTTCACTTTTTCATGTGAAGGTAGACATTTGTGATGCCAATACCCCCAGTTACTCAATGTGAGTGTCCATCAAGCCATTGTGTAGAGATAATGAAACAATCTTTTGACGCAAAGACCGACATTGGTGATGCCCATGTCCCCGGTTACTTAGTGATTTTCATCATTGCTCTACCTCCATCCCATAAATGAAAGATAATTTTTTTGATTTAAACGTAGAAATAGGTAGCTTTTCTCCCTTTTATTTTGTTCTTACTTTTCGTCAAGTGCATGAGATTTCTTTAGGCAAGTGATAATGTAGAACATTAAATTCAAGAACCTTCGATTTTTCAAATCATTTTGGATTCATGTTTAATGACAAGGGAGTTATTCAAAGAGATGTTTAAAAATCATTTGGTTTGCTCATTGTGTTCAAAATGATCTAAAGTCCTCATCAAGTTGCATCAAATATCATTTAGACTTGGTTCACGACTTTGACATGAAGTGGATATGAAAGGTTATATTGCACAAAACAATCCAATTTTACCTTCAAATCAAGTAATGAACACTTTCTTGAAAAGTATGAAAGAAGGAATAAAAAAAGTGAGAAGTGTGTATCTGTCGACAGCAGAATCTGTCTGTCGACAGATGCACACAGACTGATGAATTGTAGTTTCAGTCAGAGCAAGTCTGAGTGTACCTGTCGACAGATGGAATTGTCTATCGCCAGATTGAACAGAGTGGATTTTTCTGGTTTCAGTTTGAGTGCACATTGAGTTCAAGGAAGTAAGGATTAAAAATTGAAGTGAAGGAAAGTTTCCTCATGAAAATACTCATCTACCCTTAACTTACACCCCCATAGTGTGTGCACGTGTTGACACAACCTCTAAGCAAGGATTCACACAAGCATTTGATACAAGGCAAACATGTTCATTTCAAGAATGTCATACACAAGCACAATGGTCACAGAGAAAAGCATTGTTTTAGAAGTTAACATATAAATGTAAGGAACTAAAAACCTATGTGAGTACAAGACCTTTATATGCAATGGGACTATGGATCTTGGCGGAGAATGTTTTCTCACGCATGATGATAGTTTTCCAAACAAGCCGAACTTGTTCTTCCACAGTTCACCATTTGATATACCACATAGTCATTCACACATAAAGAGCATGTACTCCAATATGGAGAGTTAGTTTTGTGACGGCCCTCATATACCGGTACGGTTATACCACCCCGTCGGTATAGCGAGAGTCCTCACAGTGAGACATTTACCTAAACGATACTAACAGCTGAGATCACACGCGATATACAACGAGTAGCGAAAAGTAAAAACATCTGTCTTCATTCATTCATCATCCACATTAATCATACATGATGTTCGCAATTAACATTAAGAGCTAAAGTTCACATAATTTAAATTTGCTGAAATTTAAATACATAATGTCCACACTTATACATCCTTTTTTATGATAACTCTAATACAATGTTCAAATTACATACTATGAAATGCACAGTCACAAAGAAACTCCAAAGACTAGCTAATCTCCGCGCTCGAGTCCGTCTCCACTGTCTCCTCCAAAGGTGCCACGTCACCAACTACACCTCTATACCGAAGCAAGAGTGAGTCCAATGACTCAGCAAGCAACACTACTCATAACATACACGTATAAGTCATAGCGGTTTCTATATGCACATTCAAATTTTTCACACACATGCTGCTAGTCATGTTAAAGTTTTCAACCTATCATGAAAGTTTTACAATCTATACATGGATCATGCATTCAGATTTCTAAGAATAAAATTTACCTATCACATGTTTTCTATTCATTTACTCATGAAATTTTGTCTTTAAAGAACCAGGACATGAGAGCTACCAACATGAACACTGTGCATATATGAAAAGGTAGTAACTAGCATGGACTTTACATGTTTTAAACACCTCATAGATGTTTTCACATGCTTTAAGTTGCTGATTTTACATGGTTTCATGGCTGTAAACCTATTCATGAGAGCTACAATATTGCGTAAAACAAATCATGTGAACAACCATCATGCTATCTTGTACCCGTGCTCACCAATTATCCCTAACATGGATTCTAGACATCTTTGCACATATAAACATATGAAAATAACATGAATTTACTGATTTCACATGGTTTAAATTTGTCTCACATGGATTTCAATATCATAACCCTCTCATTTAGAATTTCACATTTTGTTTACACAAGTTTTCCTCTTTCACATGGTTGCACTTTACACATACACATTTCACATTTGTTCACTTACACATTTACACATGAACACATACACATTTCACATTACACATTACACATTTTAGGTGCCGTGACACATAGTCCAACCACCAAAGAAGGACATATACACATCACATTACCATAGACACCATCTAGCATTCCAATGGCGACTCTTGGACTGCGCAGACCGGGAGAACAAGTCTCCACCCTAACCAGTGGTACTTGTCCCCTCCAAGATTTCCCCCTAATGCCCTTAGGTCACTACACACTGAACTTTCTCAGGGGGACTTTTCCCTGATACAATTCCACTGCCCTCTACGGAAGCAGTGTCACATTGGCCAGTTAACACTTTACACATTCTACGTTTTGCACATGGTTTTACACATAGCACTTTTCATCTCATTCACTTTCTCACTCATATGCATTTCTCTGTTTTTCCTGACATGCACTACAGATTTCAGGAGTTTACACACAGTACACTTTACCATCAAGTTGGGTTTAAGCAATATCTAATCACGTTACGATGTCATACATAGATTATTACATTTCTCATGGAAATACATAACTCCTTATGTACTGGTCCAAATGACCTGAAATTTAAACCACATGCCATTTTTGGATTCAGGTCATACACTCAATTTTCAGATTTTATGAGCTAAATAGAATTTATAGAAAATCAAATACCTATTTCGCATGCCATTCACAATTTAAGTTAACATGGAGTTTAACACATCATGCAATTTTGCCACTTACTGTTTGAACAGAGATTACTGTCACATACATGATCTGAGAATACAGAATTTACCCTAAACCATACAATTGTAGATCGATCACCACAAATCATTCTTACATGCCTTTTTATTTCCCGAACCGATTTATTAGCAATTTATACAAGCATGGACAATTTACCAAATTGAGTATACATATACTGATCTACTAATCTTCATGATCTGACAAGACTGAGGCATTCAGACTAATCCTAATCATGAAACATGGATTGGCAAGATTATCAACAATTCATGCTTACAAATTCCCGAATACAACTTTCTAACATTCACCACCACACATCACACTCATCCACACACCACATTTAACAATATACAGTGTATAGGGTTACCATATATCCTCATCACGGAAACCATACCGAAAATAGTGTATAGGAAGGGCAGAACAGGTCACTGTTATGTCCAGAGGAACTTGGCGGCGGTCTCTGGCCGCTGACTCAAGGTCAGCGGCATGGTCGATGGACGCCAAACATGATCTCAGTGTCCATTGACCTTGCCGTCAATGTAGGTCTGTGCAGAAACACAGACCCGAGCTCTCAAGTTTGGGTGAATGTGAGGGTCTAGGACTCGAGGGAAAATTAATAAAATAGTAGAAACGACCTAGACACATACGGGGACATTATGTTAGGCCACTTGCCTTTTAAAAATTGCTCCAAAGGATCAAAGTGCTCGGAGAAGCCCTCCTTGGGCAGTCCCAAGAAGGTGCAGAACCCCTCCTAGATCTTCTTCTCCGGGCTCCTGGTGATCTCCACACCAAGGTGTTGTCGGGGAAGCCTCCTCCTTTGCTCCAGCTAGCCTCTTGTCGTGGAAGATGCCGGATCTAGCTCCAGGAAGTCTGATCTTTGGGTGCAAAAGGGGTGGTTTTTCTCCAGCTCAGAACTAGGTTTTTCTCCTGTTTCTTTCTTGCAAAGTGAAAGAGGGTGGGGAGAGGCAGATCCGGGTTCAGACATAAGGGAGGCCTCTCTCTCCCACTCACAAGGTGACATGACAGCTCTCAGAGCCGTTGGGACAGCCCCCCAATGGCTGAGCTTTCTTGTTTCAGAAGTTTACGCTCTGCTGCGCATGCAGGCCAGAGAAATAGCGTCCATATCGCTTGACACCAGGATGAGGTTGGCGTCCATGTCTGGACGCTGACACCACCTCAACGCCGGGTTACGCCAAGATGGCCTTCGGCCAGAAGTCTAAAATATGCAGAAACCCATGCATACCATGCGTATATACATGCAATATGTATATGGTATTGTATCCATACTATCACCATTCAATACATGCATTATTTACATCTAATAAAGCACATGCACACGTACTTGTACTATTAATACGTACGTAATATGTACATACATCACAAGCACAAATATACACACACAAATACAAATAATCGACGGAAATTCGAGGGCCTTACAGTTTCATTGCATTTTACACAAACCCAATTCTCTTCTTAAGGATGTGAATCTATCTTCAGACAAGGGTTGGTGAAAATGTCAGCCAATTGTTTTTTTCTGTGGGAATGAAATTAAGTTCCACGGTTTTATTGGCAACTTCATCTCTCAAGAAATGATGACGATTTCAATGTGTTTAGTCCTTGAGTGTTGGACAGGGTTTTTGAAAGGTTGATAGCACTTGTGTTGTCACATAGGATAGGTGTGCATCCAATTTCACATTATAGTCAGCTAACTGACTTTTGATCCACAACACTTGAGCTGCACAACTTCCTGCAGCGACATTTTCTCCTCTGCAGTGGAGAGTGCAACCGAGTGTGTTTTCTTGGATGCTCACGAAACCATGCAACCGCCAAGGAATTGGCAATATCTACTAGTGCTTTTTCTATCAATTTTACATTCAGCATAATCAGCATCAGAATATGATATCAAATCAAACTACTGCCTGCTGGGTACCAAAACCCAAATTGCATGTTCCTGAGAGATATCGAAAATTCTCTTGACTGCAATTAAATGGCTTTCCTTTGGACTAGATTGATATCTAGCACAAAGGCAAACACTGAATTGTATATCCGGTCTACTTGCAGTAAGATAAATGAGTGATCCAATCATACCTCGGAAGTGCTTGCATCTACCGGTTTACCTTTCTCATCATTTTCCAATTTGATGCTTGTGCTCATTGGGGTGGAGGCCGGTTTAGCTTGCTCAAATTGAAATCGTTTGAGAAGCTCTTTGACATATTTTTCTTGATTATGAAGAAGCCGTCTTTATGTTGTTTTACCTGCAAACCAAGAAAGAATTGAAGCTCCCCCATTAGACTCATCTCAATTCACTGTGCATGTGTTTAGAAAATCTTCACACAGTGAAGGGTTAGTAGAACCAAATATGATATCGTCCACATAAACTTGAACATAATTATGTGATTGCGAACTTTCTTAGTGAAGAGTGTTTGGTCTACTTTACCTCTTGAGTATTTTTGCGTACCACAAAATTGCTTAGTCTATCATACCAAGCTCGAGGTGCCTGTTTCAAGCCATAAAGAGCTTTGTGCAATTTATACACATGGTTAGGCATTTCAAAAATTTCAAAACCTGGTGGTTGAGAGACATAGACATCTTCTTTGATATAGCCATTTAAGAAAGCAGTTTTAACATCCATTTGATAGAGTTTGAACTTATGGGAGCATGCATATGCCAATAAAATTCTGACTGCTTCTAACCTGGCTACAGGAGCAAAGGATTCTTCAAAATCTACACCAAATTCTTGATTATATCCTTTTGCAACGAGTCTAGCTTTATTTCTGACCACTTTTCCTTCTTCATTAAGTTTATTCCTAAACACCCATCTAGTTCCTATGATAGAAATTTCAGGGGTTCTAGGAACTAAACTCCATACATTGTTTCTTTGAAATTGACCAAGTTCCTCATGCTAGAATCAATCCATGAGTTATCTTTTAAGGCTTCTTCAACATTTTTGGGTTCTACTTGAGAGACAAAAGCAAAAAGATCATGTTCAATTATTTGTCTAACTTGAGACCTTGTTTGAACAGAGTCATTTAAACTACCTATCACATCATCAAGTGGGTGATCTTTGGAATACCTCACATTTGTGATTGTTGAAGGGCCGAGATCATCTTGTCCTTGAGGAATTTGATCTTGTGAATGTTGTTCTTCAGGAGGTTCACCTTCTAGTGGATTTTCTTCATGTGTTTCATCTTGTTTTCTGAAGGCTATTTCATCATCTTCATCATAGTCCTTGCGAAGATATCCACCTTTGGTCTTGGAATCTTCTTCAGATTTGTCATTTGCTTTGACGTGTAGATCCTCAAGTGATGTTCCTTCATCTTCTTTTTAAGTTCTGTTAACAGTCAAGCTGTTAGATTTGGCATAAGTCTCATCAAAAATAACATGTAGAGTTTCTTCCACAGTGCGTGTTTTATTGTTAAACACCCTATATGCCCTAGAGTGTTCGGAGTAGCCTAGAAAAACACCTTGATCACTTTTGGCTTCAAATTTATCTAAATCAGATTTATCATTGTTATGGATAAATACCTTTGAGCCAAATACTCGGAAGTACCCAAGGTTGGGTTTCTTACCTTTCAACAAATGGTAGGGGGTTTTCTTTATCACAGGTCTTACCATGGCTCTGTTCAAAATGTAGCATGAAGTGTTCACTGCTTCTGCCTAAAAGCTTCTTGTCAGTTGGCCTTCAACCAGAAGAGTGCGAGCCATTTCCACCAATGTTCTATTTTTCCTCTCCACTACTCCATTTTGTTCTGGAGTCCTTGGGGAGGAGAAGAGATGTTCAATCCCTTGGTGCCTGCAAAAATCAGAAAATGTATTGTTATCAAATTCTCCCCCGTGATCGGGGCGGATTGAGCATATTTTATCACATTGCCATGCTCAATCTTGTTAAAGAATTCTTGGAAGATTATAAGTGTTTCACTTTTGTGTGCCAAGATTTGACCCATGTGAACCTAGAGAAATCATCTACAATGACAAAACCAAAACGTTTGCCATTGAGACTTAAAGTTCTAGTTGGTCCAAAAAGATCCATGTGCAACAGTTCATATGGTTTAGATGTTCTTACCGGTGCTTTGGATTTGAAAGACTTCCGGGTCTGTTTTCCCTGTGCACATGCATCACAAAAACTTTCATTGTTGTTAAAAGAAATGTCAGGAAGTCCACTTACTAATTTGAGCTTCATGATCTTATGCAATACGTGTAGCTCGCATGGCCAAGCCTACGATGCCATATGTCAATTCATCATGTCTATTTGCAACAGACACAAGTTGTCATTTTCTGGATCATCTAAGTCAACTAAATAAATGTTATTCACTCTTTTTCCAGAAAATTTTACACTTCATGTTTCTTTATCAACAATTTGACATGAATTTGATTCAAAAATGATGTTGTGACCTCTATCACATAATTGACTTATGCTAAGCAAGTTGTGATTAAGGCCATCACCAACAGTACATTTTCAATTGAATTGGAGGGACACTTACCACATTACCTATGCCAATGATTGGCCTTTGTTGTTACCTCCAAAAATGACTTGTCCTCCGTCTTTCTCCACTAAGAAACAGAATTTAGATTTGTCGCCCGTCATGTGCCTCAAACAGCCGCTATCCAAGTACCATTTGTTTTGATGTTGGGCTGCTAGCATTCCTGCATATGTGGATCAAACAAGAGGTTTTGGTACCCAAATTACTTTGGTCCCAAAATTTCATTCATGCAACAAAGTAGATGTTTAGGAATCCAAACTTGTTTGAATTTTTTTTTCTTTGGATTATTCCAGCATCGTTTTTCATTATGACCAATCTTTTTACACACATTGCATGAAGGAATTTTCTTTTCAATTTTTTGTTGCTTGATAGACTGTTTATTGGTTGAAGTTGTTCTTGCTTGTCGACAGGCACCATTCCATCTGTCGACAGGTGGCTTTTTCTTTTGTTTGTTGGGAGCATTTTGTTTGTTTGATTGTTTGGTTTGCAATACTTTGGTCTGAGATTGACTTGTTTTATGCTTTGTGGGAACATGCTTGCTTGTGCTTGGGCTAGGATCAACAAAGGAAGTGATCAATGACTCTCCTATTTTCTTTTGTTTGACAGTTGATATCCTAACCCATGCTTGGTTACATGTATTTTAGCACCCAAAACCGCATCTAGATTTTGCTTTCCTTTTACAAATTTCATCAAGTCCTCAGATTTCTCTTTCAATTCCTTTTCAGTTTGTTCCAACTTTTTCCTTGTTTCTAGATGTTCTTCTTGAAGGAATTCAAGAGAATGGTTTAAACAGTCCTTTTCTTTATGTGTTTCTTGTAGTTTCATTTTCAAGCAATCCATCTCTTCATTATGAGTCTTTTCATCAACTTTCATCATTTCTATTTCTTTTGTCAGGAATGCAATTCGTTCATCATTGTTTTTATCATGCACAAGGGAGTTGCATTTCTTTTTCAATGCTTATTTTCAGATCTATATTCACAAAATTTTCAAATAGAGTAGTGTATGCTTCCTCCTATTCACTTGCAGTGTAATTATCAAAAGAGAGATTTACCTCAGTGGAGTCATCACTCCTTGCCATTAAGCATTTTACTTCTTCATCATTGGATGTTTCTTATGCATCTTCATCTTCATCTTCATCACTCCAGGTTGCCAACATTGCTTTGGCTTTCTTGGAGATGAATTTTTTTTTCTTCAGCTTCTTCTTGAGTTCCGGGCATTCTCATCTCATGTGCCCCTGTTTCTTGCATTCATAGTATAAGGAGGGTCGTCACATCAGAACAATCCCAAATTATAACCATAAACTCTAGGCATGGAACATATCACATGGTTAATTTTTCAGAATTTTCATGATAGTGTATTTATTTTTACCTTTAAGAGAGATCTCATGCAATTTAACAAGATTTTCAATTAAGCATGATAGATAGTGAACAGACGGATCTAACAGTCTTGAAGCATGTATACAGTAATCCTAAGTTCATGAAATTTCCTATAATAATATCATACATCATATCTATTTAATCTAAGTTTAGACCTATCAAAACATGCATTTTTCCCATTAACAGAAATTCTATAATTCACAATTATTATAAAAAATTTACAGGAATTCAGGTTTGACCTAATAACATACCTGACCAACTAGAAATTTTATAACATATGCAAACATCCAGAATCCCCGAAAATTACATCACACAGATTAAATTCACAGTTCTGTAAAACCATGAACTTGACGGCAAGGGACTTGTCGTCAGGTGGGTTAACGGCACAATCGATTACCGTTAACTCAGGAACTTGGAAGCAATAAGGTTGCCGTCAACCTCCTATCTGTAGAAGTGCAGACCGAACACAGAAAAATGATGAATTGGGAGTCCAGGACACGAATTAAAAATCCAGAAAAATACCTAACTCTAGGTGATTGTAAGGCCCTTGACTTTCACTTGTTTATATGTATGTGCGTATAAGTGTATACTATTAATATATAGATTTTGTGTATAAGTATTTATTTATATATTGTAAAATTAGTATTATTGAAATGTACATAGTGTATTCAAGTATATATATACATATATATATATATATATATATATATTGAAGTGTGTAGTGATATAAATCTGTATAATTAAGTGAGTTTTGTCGGCCAGTCGGCGTCCACATCGGCTGACGCTGACCGGGGTAGGCGGCAATATCGATGGACGCCCATTTTGGATAGGCGACCATGGATATGGACGCCAATATCCCAGACCTATTACGTTTTCAGATCCGGAACGCCTCCGGAATTGAGCCTCTTGTTTTGGAAACCTTTCCCAACGGCTCTAAGACTTGCCCCTTTAACCTATCCGACCCCCACCCTTTATAATACCCCGTTTTCGGCCAGATCCATCCCTTTTGGCTCTTGGGTCAAAAACCTATCTTTTCTGTGCAAAAACCCTAACTTGAACCTGAAAGATCCGGCTTCGGGAGGCTTCGTTGGTGACTCTACATCGACTGGTGTCAACCTTGAACATCCGGAACGACTCCCCACGCTGGTGTGCTGTGAATCACAGAAGATCCGAAGAAGGAGGGATTTGGAGACTCTTTGGCACAGGCCGAGGAGGGCTTCTCCGGCTTAAATCGTCGTTTGTAGATTTTACAGAAGGCAAGTACCCCATTCACATTAACCCTACATGTGTCTAGTATGTCCCAGGAATTCTCAGATTTTTCTCGTGTCCTGGAACCCCCCTTTCAAGTGATTTGTTGGCTTTCAGTTTGTTTTGTGCAGACAGGATATTAACGGCAAGATCCCTTGCCGCTAATATCATGTGTTGGCGGCATCATATATGCCGTTAACCTATAGACGGCTACCCCATGCCGTCTAGTTCTTCAGACTGCAGCAGTGTGCAAGTTTGTCCTTATATGACTAATTTTCGAGTTTTTCCGCATGAGGATATACAGTAAAATTTTTGATGTAATATGTAATATATATGTTTGGTTGTACTGTGAGTTATTGTGCATTTTTGGAATTTTCGCTAATTATTAGAATTATTGGAATGTGCTACCAACAAAATTTTAATCTTGGAAAATGTTGTTTATGAAATATGTGTAGAATTTAATTGCCATAATTTTCTGTACATTGTTCATAAGATCTAATGCATGATATAAAAATTTGAGCAATTTATAATATCTGTACAGTTTATTTAATTTCTGAACCAAAAATAGTTAATATGTCTACTCAATGTATAAAAGTTAAGAATTCATGTGAGATTAGTTAAATTCCTAAAATTTGTGATAAAATTTGTACTGTCAGTATTCATGCATGAAATAAATTGTGAATCCGAATAATGAAAATTTGTGTCAGTTTGGCTATTTTTATAGTTGATAATATCACTGTTAGAATTTTCAGAAAATATATGTAACTCAGAAAAATACAAATTTTGGTATGCGTGATGATTAAACTGTGATGAATTTCTGGTTAAATTTCTGTACTAAACAGATGATAGTAGATATATAAACTTGCTTTATGTTAGATATTAATAATTAATACATGCTAATATGATTAATGTTTAATTCTACAAAATTTCAGCATGATTAGAATTGTTGTAAAATTTGATTAATACTGAAAACAGTAGTACCATGCTAGGTAATACTGAAAATGTAAATATGTGAACATAAGATGAATGCGTAATTATGTTGTATTTAGAAATGTGTGGAAATTGAGAAAATGTATTAATGTGCCAATGGGTGACACTGCTACCTTAGAGGGCTGTGGAACTGTACTGTGGTAAAGTCCCCATGGGAAATTCAAAGTGTGTGATGTCTCATGGGCATTGGGATTAAATCCTGGAGGCGAACAAGTATCGCTGGTTAGGGTGGAGAGTGCTTCTCCCGGTTCTGCGCAGTAACTAAGATTAATCACTGGAATGCCTAGGTGATTGATATGTGATGTGATCAGTGTGTGTCCTTCTAAAGTGGTTTGGGCTATGTGTCACGGCATTAAGAAATGTGAAAATGTGTTTAAGTGAAAAGAATGTGTAAATTGTGAAATTGTGTAAGTGAATATGTGTTCATGAAATTATTATGATAACATGCAAAAAGGATAAACTTCTTGTGAATGCGACATGATAGTAGTAAAACAGCGGGCTTTCTAAAATAAATGTGTTAACCATGTGAAAACTTATCTTAGAATTCATGTTAAATTAGTTGTTATGAAATGTGTAAATATTGTGTAAAATGACACATGTGGCTTATGAATGATTGAATGAAATCAGTTTAGTATAATGAAAAGTGTAGAAAGCATGTGATAGGATTAGTTTATTGCGTATAAAACTAAATCCCATGCGTAAAATGTGTAGAAATCATGAATAGGCTTCTATTTGAAAAATTGTCACTTCCATGCATTATGTGTAAATGATGTAGCATAAGGTTATGGATATTACTTGATGCATGTATGTTTAGTGTGCTGGTGTTACTTGTTGAGTTCTTTTGAACTCATTCTTGCTTCGGCGTACATGTGCAGACGTTTCTACTTCTTCCGAGGAGATCGTTAGGAGCGACTCGGAGCGAGAGTAGGAGAGATTGTTGTGGAGTTAGCATTGTACTTTTCTATTACTTCATAGTATGTAATAAAGACTCTGCGTAGTCTCATGTGGACAATGTATTTATTTTATTTCAGTTATGAACAGTTAGCTCTCTTTTCTTTTATACGGACTGTGAATAGAATGTGGATGATGAATAAGATTTCTTTTCAGTCGTTAAATTCCGCTGTCATGAGATATATTATATTTGTGTATGTTTCAGCCTATTGTACTAGTGTTGGGTAAATGTCCCACTGTAGCGATGCTTTCTATATCGATGTGGGTTGGTGAAACCGTACCGATATAAAGGGTCGTTACAGAGATTGGTATCAGAGCAATCAGGCTTGAATTGTACATAAATATGCAAATACCATCATCTTCATTGTATACTAAGTCAGTGTAGATTGTCCACATAGATAAGTGATTAGTTAGAAATTAGATAGTGAGAGGAACCTCGGCGTGAGGATCAGGGTGAGCAGCAGGCCCCTGCACCCCGGGTCCTGTACTTCCTCCACCGCCACCAGTAGACTATGGAGTGTTCATGCAGGGTTTGGTGCAGGCCATGCAAACGCAGGCCCACACTTAGGCTGCACTCCAGGCCCAGTTGGAGGCTCAGGTTAGAATAATAAGATAAAGTAGTCTGTATTTTAAATGCATGATTGTTATGTATATGTGTTAATTTTGTTGCTTGTTGTAGCAGGCTCAGGTACCAGTTCCCCAGGCTGACCATGGTGGACCCTCCATCATGGAAGGTTCAAGACGATGTCACCACCTTCTTTTAAGGGGGAGAGCGATCCGTTATTAGCTGAGAACTAGATGAGGGAGATTGAGAGATCTTCTGGCCATTAGGTGCGCTGAGGACGACAAGGTCACTTTAGCCACCTATATGCTACAGGTATGTGTAATCTAATCTAGTGGTTATTACTTTAAGTATAAATTATGTTGGTTAGTTCTCATGGATGGCTTTGGCAGGAGCGAGCCGATGTATGGTGGTCCTCGTTGTTACGTACTCGGTTCGAGGATGGTGCCGTGGAAGTCGGATGGGATGAGTTCGTGAGGCTTTTCCGAGCCAATTTTGTCCGGAGCACATCCAGGACAAGATGGAGCAGGAGTTCCTCTCGTTGACCCAGGGCTCCATGACCGTGCTGGAGTACGAGGCCAGGTTTGCCGAGCTATCAAAGTACGCCCGTCATATTGTAGCTGATGAGCGCAGGAAGGTGAAGAAATTCGTGATGGGTCTGAAACCATCACTAAGGACGAGGTTGGTGGCTTTCGACCATCGTACTCTCGAGCAGGCGCTCAGCGCGGCGTGTCGGCAGGAGGGAGAGATGGAGCAGTATCTGGAGGAGAGAAGGCTTCTCAAAAGAGGCCAGCAGCTCCTTTTCAGAGACAGGAGAGGAAGAAGGCGACTTTCCAGTCACTGCAGCGTCCTGTGGCATCAGGCAGTGGCAGATATCTTCTCAACGTTCCCCTAGTGGTAAGAAGGAGTGTCCTCATTGCGGGGGGGCACATGGCGGTACGGAGTGTTGGCTGGTAGCAGGAAAGTGCTTAAAGTGCGGAGCAGTGATCATAAGATTAAGATTGTCGAGGCTTCAACAGGGAGTCCAGCGGGCCAGCCCCAGTAGCAGCAGCAGCAAAGCCAGCGACAGGACGACCGGAGACCTCGAGCCCCAGCTCGAGTGTTGCGTTAGCTCGTGAGGACGCCGAGCAGGCAGATCATGTAACGTCGCGCGTTTTCCGGATCCCCGTGGATCCAGGTTTAGCGGGTTTGGTGGCCAATGTGAGGCCTATTAGTGTTGTGTTGTAGATCCTTACCGGGTTTGGTTGGATCCGTGTTGGTGTTCAGCTTGCTGGACACAGTGTGTTGGCGTCCAGGTGGGTGACGTCGACTGTGTGTTGGCGGCAGTGGTGTGCCGTTAACATGGTGTTAACGTCCATCGATGAGGACGTTGACTGTTGAACTTGGCGTCAGGCTTTGTGGACGTCTAGTTGTGGCGGTCTGGTTAAACGGCCAAAGGGTTGACGTTAACCTGGCATGCCTGTGTTTTTATGGCAGACCCGAGCCCTGTTCTTTCCCCTCTCTTTCCCTTCCTCTTCCCCCACCTTCACCCTTGAGCTTTTTCGCGAGTCCTGACGGTCGGCGGGAGCTCGTGGGAAGGCCGTGGTGCGCGTGGTAGCGGCAGATCGGACGGGGAATGACGGATTGGAGCGCGGTGTTTTGGGACGTTTCTCGGGTTTCGGCGTGATTCGAGGTTCTTCGGGAGTTTAATTGCGTTTCTGAGGTAGGGGTCGAGCCCTGTTAGCTTGTTAGAAACATTAAAACACGACTTAATCACTTGAACCAGCATTTTTATTGTATTTTCGGATTAAGTTGCACCATGTGGGGTTAATGGGTGGTTTGAGTAATTTAGTGAATGAAGCATGTTGTAATGGGTTGTTTCGGGTTCTGGTATGTTAAAGGAACTGTTTCTATATGTTTTTCTGTAGTTTAAACGGTTGGAAAACCTGTAGATTCGGATTAGGGTTTCTGCAGGGTCTGGGGTTGAAGATCTTGGCGTCAACATCGATTGACGCCAGGTTCATCAGCCAAGATATAAACGGCTGGATTGCTTGCCGTTATTTCCTTTAAGCGGCAGTCGATGTGGCCGCCAACCTGTGCATGTACTCATGCAGTATGGTTTACGTAGCTCTTTTGGTTATGAGTAATGTGTGTTTGTGTGTGTGCATGGCGATGACCGGTGTGAGCCAATGCACTTGTTTTGCTCTTGGAGCATACTGCTCATGTAATGGGCATGTTTTACGTAAATGATATGTGATGTACGTAATCGCTTTCCGTGGTATGTGTGGTGCGTTGGCACCCGTGGCACTCTTGGAGTGTGTTGTCCATGTGTTGGACATGTGGTTTACGTGGAAGACGTGTGGTACACCATCCAGGGTGTAATATACACGTATTGCCTACGTGGTTTGAGTGTGTGTTTACTACACACTTTGTTGTAATGTAATTCTTATGATTTATCGTAGTAATTGGGCAGTGAGGTTCCTGTGTGAGCCTAGCCATGACTTTATGGTGTTTGGGCAGTGAAGGTCCATACCGACCTAGCCCTGGTCCGTTGTGTCTTTCGAATAATATTATATGGATTTATGAGTAAGTGGTATTTGTTACGAAGGTCATCTCATGACCGATGATAGGCCAAATATGATTGGCTATTGTGATTTATATATATGTTAGTGTGAGTTAGCTTGGAGGTCACAAGGTGACCAATGATAGGCAAGTTTGTGGTTCAGGTATGTGTTGGTGTGGGATAGCTTTGGGGTCACACGGTGACCGATGTTAAGCTAATCCTAACACTTGTATATTGTGAATTATAAGTAAAGGTTATATGTGTAAGATCGTGGTTTGTGCTAGCCGAGTGTGGTGGTCCGGCGCCTATTCCGGAATGCCTCTCTAGTCGGGTACCCCAGGTTCTTTGTGAGCCAGGCACGTGTGTTTGTTGTGCTCGGGGTTTTGTCCGGTACAGTGTGGTACCGTTGAGGTCTGTGTCGTCTTCCTGGACACCCTCACTCCTGAGTTTGAGTTGTACGTCCGGCTGAGGGAAAGACGGCAGTGGGGCAGCGACTTCCCAGAGTTTGTTCTTTTGTCGCTTGTAGCGCGCTCGTAGTTGGGGGTACGGACACCAGTAGTCGACACTGGTCCCCAGCTAGTCCTGTTTTCCAGTGCCTCACTTTAGAGTGCTCCGGCCAGAGACTCTAGAGGTGCCAGGCATGGGCCTGCAGTTGTGTGTCTGCAGGTGTGGTGTTGGTCTCCACAGTTGTTTGACTTCTTCCTAGTGGAGCAGCAGTTGGACCTTTCGTCCGTGACTGCGAGACTGAGAGGTAGTTCTTGTGTTGTGTTGTCCGGGTTGGATATTGGCCTGATCAGCCAGTAGTCCGTTCCCGTGGGTGGCGTCGTTCTTTCTGACTCGTGCTTAGTAGCTCCAGTTGTAGTTGGGTGACGTCGTTCTTTCTGACTCGTGCTTTGCTAGTGACTGTGGTTTGTGAGTTTATGACTCGTGGTCGAGGTTTGACCAGTTCGAGGTGTGCCCTGGTGTTGGCACAGCTGTGACTCAGTTGTGGTTTGTGTGACTCGTCGATTAAGGTTTCACCTGTAATATTGTGCTAATTAAAGGTATAATATAATTATGGTTCAGTGTGGTGTTTATCACATACTTGTACCCTTGTTCGGGTGTTTGTGTTGTGGTACCTCAGTAGCAGGTACTTGTTCCCTTCGTGGGTTACTTTGTAGTTTTGTGGTGGTACATTGTGTACCAACCTTTCCGGGTACTTGTGTGTTGTAGAGGTCTTGTGGTTTGACCTGCCACTTGTTGTATCCTAATTGCTTTAAGTAGATCTTTGTTTATAAGATTATTGTGGATTAGTTTGTAATTATTAATTATGTTACCTTTGTGGGTAATTTGCCGATGAGGCTTATGGCCTAGGCATGTTGTGGTTTAGTTGAGCTATGCTCCGTGGAGGCCGTGTGAGACCTTCCACTTGTTAGTTTTACTCTTCTTGGATATGATTCCAATTATAGTTTTAGTGTGTTATGGATTGGCTTCGTGTTAGCCAGTTCCATTACCTTTGTGTAGTTTTGTTGTAGTGTGGTTTGGAGTATAAAGGACCACTCTTTGTTAGCAGTCTTTTAGTCAAGTGTTTGAGGTTCGCCTGTGAAGCTGTTTAGCCTGGGCAGTGACTTGCCTGTGGCTTATAATTTGGCTTATAGTTTAGGCAACCGTTGTTGTAGCAGTGTGCAGTGAGACTGTGGTTTAGGCACTTTGGTTGTTGGGCTGACTAATGATATTATGTTAGTCCTGTAGTCCTACTTTTCTTCTGAGGTCGTTATGTTTATTATCGTAAGCATGTTTAATTGTTATTTATTGTCATGATGTGAGCATGAAATGGTTTGGCTATTGTTGTTGCCAGTGAGACCCATTGGGTCGAGGTGTCTGTGGTTACAGTGTTGTTTTGGGTAGCCCCTACTGAGCCAGTGACTTGTTGAGGCTCACTCCCCTACAGTTCTTTTCAGGGCTTGCCGTGTGTTTGGCTTGCAGTGGCGTTGCGTCAGACTTGTACCACCAGCAGTAGTTTAGTAGTTAGTGCTTGTGTGAGCTTGTGCTCCCTCGGGGTATGCCCCAGGTAGTTGTACTCTTTTAAATTGGACATGTATTAATGTAATGGGACAGTTGTACAAATTTGTGAACAGATATGAGCACATGTACTTTCTTGTGTCTTATATTCTTGTGGTTTGTCTTTTATACTCTTACTGGACTCGTGTGTGAGATATCCCTTGCGACACTTCGGTGCGTTCGCGGGAGGCGGATCTGGATATGGAGCCTTAATGGGCATAAATACCCCGGTCCGTTACAAGTTGGTATCAGAGCAATGTCCAGTTAGAATATGAAAGACATTGAAAGTACAATGTCCCAATATATGGATTAATGTCCACTGCTGGTAGTAGTCTGTGGTTTTGTGTGTATGAAGTAGTTTTTTACGTTGCTTTTGGCACGTAAACCGTGAGTTTTTGTTTGTTAGATTGGTAATTGTAAGCAGTTGCTGTGCCATAATGTGAATAGTGGCTTAAGTTGTGTGGTTGTGTCCTGGCACTAGTGCAGTTAAAGCAGTTAAAGTATAGTATTTAAAAATTTTCAGTTGCAGAGATTAGAGAAGAAAGGTAAACTAGTGCTCTGAGATATGTTAATAAAGTGCAAAGTTAGCAGAGACAAGTATAGAGTATTTCTGTGATAGATCAGTTTGGTTGTTAAAGATTTGCAATTAAAGGAATTGAAGAGATCAGCAAGATTGACTATGGAATTCAGTAAATAACTATAATAGATAGAAAGTTGGCAGAGACAGGGGCGTGTAACAAGGTGATAAGGAACAGGTCAGTTTGTGTGATAAGTTGCAGTTGAGAACCTCAGTAGAGGTATTGTGGCATTAGAGACTTGAGTCAGTGGATATTAAGAAACAGTGTGGATGGAAATGTGATTAGTGTTATGAGAGTTTGATATGATCAAGAAAGGCAGATCAGCTTTAAAAGAGGTATCAGTACATATAAGAGTAGTGATTTATGGCAGATAGATTAAATATGCCCGAGATCAGAAATCTGAGAAAAGTATTGTTATGAAATAGATGATAGCAGGAAGTGTGATATGAAGATTTGTATAAAAGTATAGAAATGATCAGTTGAATAAAGAAGAGAGAAGATAAGGATTAATGTGCAATAAGGATTTGTAAAATTTGCACAAGGGAATATTTAGTTGATGATTGGCAGTTTAGATAAAGAAAAGATATGGATTAGAGAAAGGAAGAATTTAGCAAATGATGAAGTGAATAAGATTAATATCAGAAAATAAAATATCGGTTAGACTTTGCATATTGGTGCAAAGAAATGATTTAATTGAGCAGAAGGAATTGTTATTAAAATATTTCAGGATTTAAATGCTAGAGCAATTGATTAAGAATATTCGAAAAGTTTATGCCCCAGAATTATGGAATTAGCCAGAGAATGTCAGTAAAGCAGAAAGATATATATGAAAAGCGCAATATGTCCATAGTGATTTGGCAGATCAGAAATTGCAGTAATTTCTTCAGCAGAATAATTGAATGGATGATTTGAGATTGAATGGGATGATTTGAGAAGCAGTTGAAGTCAGAAGAAAGCAATTGAAAGTAATATTGTGAGCAGAAATTGTGAAATATTTTGTACAAGTGTTTAGTGTGATCAGAGTAGTGCAGCGGAAGCAAGCAAGAAAGATTTATATTCATAAATTGTTCAAGCTTTGCTGAGATAGAAGAAAGTGTAAAGCTTTGCGCAGTGGAATAAAGAACAGAGTTTATTATGATTTTTTTAAATCAGAAATTGGCCTTAAATAGTATGAGCAGAATAATATGAAGAGCAGAAAATTCAAAGATGATGATTGGTTTTCTTTGAAAAAGTGTCAGTTGTGAATATAAATGCAGATGAGGCAGGATAACGGCAGACAGTGATAAATGGAAAGGGAAAATGGTGGTATGAAAGAATATTACAGTGTAGAATTTTGAGAAAGATAAAGCGGTCTCGAAAAAATGTTGCAAACACAGCCCAGAAATTGTGGAAGCAGGTTCAGTCTAAGGAGATAAGCACCATTGCAAGGAAGAATCGCCTACGGTTGAAAGCTAAAGAAAGGCAATAAATTGACAGAACAGAGTAATTGTGAGATGAATTGAAAGGCTGAAGCAGAGAAAGAGTATCCTACTTGTTCTGTGTTGACTTTATTTGTTTTTAGGTGATAATTTGGTTTATTGTGATTTGTTTTATATGTCGAGGACGACATTTGTATTTAGGTGATAATAATGTAACGTCGCGCGTTTTCCGATCCCCGTGGATCCAGGTTTAGCGGGTTTGGTGGCCAATGTGAAGCCTATTAGTGTTGTGTGTAGATCCTTACCGGGTTTGGTTTGGATCCGTGTTGGTGTTCAGCTTGCTGGACACAGTGTGTTGGCGTCCATGTGGGTGACGTCGACTGTGTGTTGGCGGCAGTGGTGTGCCGTTAACATGGTGTTAACGTCCATCGATGAGGACGTTGACTGTTGAACTTGGCGTCAGGCTTTGTGGACGTCTAGTTGTGGCGGTCTGGTTAAACGGCCAAAGGGTTGACGTTAACCTGGCATGCCTGTGTTTTTATGGCAGACCGAGCCCTGTCTTTCTTCCCCTCTCTTTCCCTTCCTCTTCCCCCACCTTCACCCTTGAGCTTCGCGAGTCTTGACTGTCGGCGGGAGCTCGTGGAAGGCCGTGGTGCGCGTGGTAGCGGCAGATCGGCCGGGAATGACGGATTGGAGCGCAGTGTTCGTGGGACGTTTCTCGATTTTCGGCGTGATTCGAGGTTCTTCGGAGTTTAATTGCGTTTCTGAGGTAGGGGTCGAGCCCTGTTAGCTTGTTAGAAACATTAAAACACGACTTAATCACTTGAACTAGCATTTTTATTGTATTTTCGGATTAAGTTGCACCATGTGGGTTAATGGGTGGTTTGAGTAATTTAGTGAATGAAGCATGTTGTAATGGGTTGTTTCGGGTTCTGGTATGTTAAAGGAACTGTTTCTATATGTTTTTCTGTAGTTTAAACGTTGGAAAACCTGTAGATTCGGATTAGGGTTTCTGCAGGGTCTGGGGTTGAAGAGCTTGGCGTCAACATCGATTGACGCCAGGTTCATCAGCCAAGATATAAACGGCTGGATTGCTTGCCGTCTATTTCCTTTAAGCGGCAGTCGATGTGGCCGCCAACCTGTGCATGTACTCATGCAGTATGGTTTACGTAGCTCTTTTGGTTATGAGTAATGTGTGTTTGTGTGTGTGCATGGCGATGACCGTGTGAGCCAATGCACTTGTTTTGCTCTTAGAGCATACTGCTCATGTAATGGGCATGTTTTACGTAAATGATATGTGATGTACGTAATCGCTTTCCGTGGTATGTGTGGTGCGTTGGCACCCGTGGCACTCTTGGAGTGTGTTGTCCATGTGTTGGACATGTGGTTTACGTGGAAGACGTGTGGTACACCATCTAGGGTGTAATATACACGTATTGCCTACGTGGTTTGAGTGTGTGTTTACTACACACTTTGTTGTAATGTAATTCTTATGATTTATCGTAGTAATTGGGCAGTGAGGTTCCTGTGTGAGCCTAGCCATGACTTTTGGTGTTTGGGCAGTGAAGGTCCATACCGACCTAGACCTGGTCCGTTGTTGTCTTCGAATAATATTATATGGATTTATGAAGTAAGTGGTATGTTTTTACGAAGGTCATCTCATGACCGATGATAGGCCAAATATGATTGGCTATTGTGATTTATATATATATTAGTGTGAGTTAGCTTGGAGGTAACAAGGTGACCAATGATAGGCAAGTTTGTGGTTCAGGTATGTGTTGGTGTGGGATAGCTTTGGGGTCACACGGTGACCGATGTTAAGCTAATCCTAACACTTGTATATTGTGAATTATAAGTAAGGTTATATGTGTAAGAATCGTGATTTGTGCTAGCCGAGTGTGGTGGTCCGGCGCCTATTCCGTAATGCCTCTCTAGTCGGTACCCCAGGTTCTTTGTGAGCCAGGCACGTGTGTTTGTTGTGCTCGGGGTTTTGTCCCGGTACAGTGTGGTACCGTTGAGGTCTGTGTCGTCTTCCTGGACACCCTCACTCCTGAGTTTGAGTTGTACGTCCGGCTGAGGAAAGACGGCAGTGGGGCAGCGACTTCCTAGAGTTTGTTCTTTTGTCGCTTGTACACGCTCGTAGTTGGGGGTACGGACACCAGTAGTCGACACTGGTCCCCAGCTAGTCCTGTTTTCCAGTGCCTCACTTTAGAGTGCTCCGGCCAGAGACTCTAGAGGTGCCAGGCATGGGCCTGCAGTTGTGTGTCTGCAGGTGTGGTGTTGGTTGGTCTCCACAGTTGTTTGACTTCTTCCTAGTGGAGCAGCAGTTGGACCTTTCGTCCGTGACTGCGAGACTGAGAGGTAGTTCTCGTGTTGTGTTGTCCGGGTTGGATATTGGCCTGATCAACCATAGTCCGTTCCCGTGAGGTGGCTCGTTCTTTCTGACTCGTGCTTAGTAGCTCCAGTTGTAGTTGTGGTGACGTTGTTCTTTCTGACTCGTGCTTTGCTAGTGACTGTGTTTGTGAGTTTATGACTCGTGGTCGAGGTTTGACCAGTTCGAGGTGTGCCCTGTGTTGGCACAGCTGTGACTCAGTTGTGGTTTGTGTGACTCGTCGATTAAGGTTTCACCTGTAATATTGTGCCTAATTAAGGTATAATATAATTATGGTTCAGTGTGGTGTTTATCACATACTTGTACCCTTGTTCGGGTATTTATGTTGTGGTACCTCAGAGTAGCAGGTACTTTTTCCCTTCGTGGTTACTTTATAGTTTTGTGGTGGTACATTGTGTACCAACCTTTCCGGGTACTTGTGTGTTGTGGAGGTCTTGTGGTTTGACCTGCCACTTGTTGTATCCTAATTGCTTTATGTAGATCTTTGTTTATAGATTATTGTGGATTAGTTTGTAATTATTAATTATGTTACCTTTGTGGGTAATTTGCCGATGAGGCTTATGGCCTAGGCATGTTGTGGTTTAGTTGAGCTATGCTCCGTGGAGGCCGTGTGAGACCTTCCACTTGTTAAGTTTTACTCTTCTTGGTATGATTCCAATTATAGTTTTAGTGTGTTATGGATTGGCTTCGTGTTAGCCAGTTCCATTACTTTGAATAGTTTTGTTGTAGTGTGGTTTGGAGTATAAAGGACCAGCTCTTTGTTAGCAGTCCTGTTACTCAAGTGTTTTGAGGTTCGCCTGTGAAGCTTGTAGCCTGGGCAGTGACTTGCCTGTGTGGCTTATAATTTAGGCAACCCATTGTTGTAGCAGTGTGCAGTGAGACTGTGGTTTAGGCACTTTGGTTGTTGGGCTGACTAATGATATTATGTTAGTCCTGTAGTCCTACTTTTCTTCTGAGGTCGTTATGTTTATTATATCGTAAGCATGTTTAATTGTTATTTATTGTCATGATGTGAGCATGAAATGGTTTGGCTATTGTTGTTGCCAGTGAGACCTATTGGGGTCGAGGTGTCTGTGGTTACAGTGTTGTTTTGGGTAGCCCCTACTGAGCCAGTGACTTGTTGAGGCTCACTCCCCTACAGTTCTTTTCAGGGCTTACCGTGTGTTTGGCTTGCAGTGGCGTTGTGTCAGACTTGTACCACCAGCAGTAGTTTAGTAGTTAGTGCTTGTGTGAGCTTGTGCTCCCTCGGGTATGCCCCAGGTAGTTGTACTCTTTTAAATGGACATGTATTAATGTAATGGGACAGTTGTACAAATTTGTGAACAGATATGAGCACATGTACTTTCTTGTGTCTTATATTCTTGTGGTTTGTCTTTTATACTCTTACTGGACTCGTGTGTGAGATATCCCTTGCGACACTTCGGTGCGTTCGCGGGAGGCGGATCTGGATATGGAGCCTTAATGGGCATAATACCCCGGTCCGTTACAAATCATGTCACCGAAGTACGGTTTTGTTCTTAGGTGTGCATGCTCGGGTTTTGTTCGATACGGTGCTACTCACTCGTTTATTTCCGAGCGTTTTGCTAGGCAGTTAGGTTTTAGAGTCAGGGTTAGAGTCTGAGGATTTAGAAGTCCCTTTGTCTGTGCATACACCTGCGGGTACGGTATCGACTAGGAAGTGTATTCCGTTTTTACCGGTGTGCATTGAGGATAGAGTCCTAGAAGGGTGTTTCTTCTTGCTTAAGATGAAGACTATGATGCTATTCTTGGTCTGGATTGCTAGAGGAGCACTATGCATTGTAGATTGTCGTGGGAAGAAGATCGTTTTCCCGCATTCTTGAGATGAATTTTCTCATCCTTTGCAGAGGACTTAGTAGGAATTTGTCATCTCGCCATGAGGGCAATGAGAATGGTGAACAAGGGTTGTGACGCTTTTCTTGCCAGTGTGGTTTTAATACCCAAGGCTGATGAGTCACTTACTCTTGCCGAGATAGATGTAGTGCAGGATTTTGGTTCCAGATGTCTTCCTGATGATTTATCTGGATTGCCACCGGCTAGAGAGATAGAGTTCACTCTAGAGTTGCTTCCAGGCATCTCTCCTGTCTCAAAGGCACCTTATCGGATGGCACCTGCGGAACTAGCTGAGTTAAGGAAGCAGTTGCAGGATTTGTTAGATAAGGGATTTATTCGCCCTAGCGTTTCCCCTTGGGGCGCACCTGTCTTATTCGTGAAGAAGAAGGATGGGTCACTTCGGTTATGCATTGATTATAGAAAGCTAAACCAGGTGACGGTAAAGAACAGGTACCCTTACCTCGGATTGATGATTTGTTTGACCAGCTACAGAATGCATCGGTCTTTTCTAAGATTGATTGCGTTCTGGCTATCATCAGTTGAGGATTAGGAGTGAGGATGTGTCCAAGACGGCATTTAGAACCCGTTATGGACATTATGAGTTTTTGGTCCTTCCGTTTGGTCTAACCAACGCCCTGCAGCGTTCATGGATCTCATGAACAGGGTGTTTAGACCCTATCTAGATAGTTTTGTTGTAGTCTTCATCGATGACGTGCTGGTCTACTCTCCAGATGAGGCCACACATCGTCAGCATTTGAGGATAGTGTTAGAGGTCTCCGTGAGCATAAGCTGTATGCAAAATTCAGCAAGTGCGATTTTTGGATGCGCGAGGTTCATTTCCTTGGGCATGTTATCTCCGGTGCTGGTGTAGCAGTGGACCCAGCGAAAGTCCAGGCTGTTATGGATTGGGAGAGTCCCAAGACTCCTTCGGAGATTCGGAGTTTCTTGGTTGGCGGGTTACTATCGGCGTTTTATTGAGGGATTTTCATCCATCGCCGCTCCATTGACTCAGCTGACCAGGAAGGGAGTGAAGTTTGTCTGGTCCGAGGAGTGTGAGAGTAGTTTTCAATTATTGAAGACTAAACTCACATCGGCCCCTGTGTTAGTTCTACCGAGCGGTGTAGAGGATTTTGCTATCTACACGGATGCATCTCGGATTGGTCTTGGCTGTGTGTTGATGCAGCAAGGAAGGGTAGTAGCATATGCTTCGAGAATTGAAGGAGCATGAGCGAAACTATCCAACTCATGATCTTGAGCTTGCGGCAGTGGTTCATGCACTGAAGATCTGGAGGCACTATCTTTATGTGTCAGATTTGAGGTGTTCACTGATCACAAGAGCCTAAAGTATCTTTTCTCCCAAAAAGAATTAAACCTTAGGCAGAGAAGATGGATTGAGTTCCTGAAGGACTATGACTTCGACCTCCAGTATCATCCTGGAAAGGCGAATGTCGTAGCAGATGCCCTTAGTAGAAAGAGGTGTCTCTCCAGCAGGACTGGAAGATGTTGGAGGATGCAGCGTGTACGATGACCGAGTTGGAGCCATCATTGTGCCGAGCTTTTGTAGCACAGCTGTCCATTAGGTCATCGGTGTTGGATGAGGTGATCGAGCATCAGAAAGCCGACCCTAGACTCCAAGAGTTAGTGGGCAAAGCGGTATTGCTCGTGATGAGGATGGTGTGATTAGATTCCATCATCGTGTCTGTGTTCCAGACGTTGTAGATATTCGTGAGCATGTTTAGCAGAAGCTCATAGATCTAGGTTCTCATTCATCCGGGTAACACTAAGATGTACCAGGATTTAAAGAGATCGTTTTGGTGGTCTGGCATGAAGAAGGATGTAGCCGAGTTTGTGTCTAGATGTCTAGTATGCCAGCAAGTGAAGGCCGAGCGGCAGCGACCATCTGGTCTTATGCAGAAGATGGAGATCCCAGTTTGGAAGTGGGAAGCTGTCACTATGGATTTTGTTACGGGTTTGCCTCGATCTAGACGAGGTAATGACTCGATTTGGGTAGTGGTAGATGATTCTCAAAGACTGCACATTTCTTGCCTATGAAGAAGAAGCAGTCAGTAGAGAGTTTAGCTAGACTGTATGTTAGTAGTATTATTAGATTGCATGGAGTACCGAAGTCTATTATTCGGATCGAGATCCGAGATTTACTTCGAGGCTATGGAAGGGTCTTCAGGATGCGTTAGGTTCGGAGCTGAAGCTCAGTTCGGCATTTCATCCCCAGACAGATGGACAGTCCGAGAGGACTATCCAGACGCTTGAGGATATGTTGAGGGCTTGTGTGCTGGATTGGAAGGATGATTGGGAGCGCCATTTACCTCTAGTGGAGTTTGCATATAACAACAGTTTTCATGCGAGCATTGGCATGGCTCCATTTGAGGCTTTATATGGTAGGCCTTGCAGATCTCCTTTATGTTGGGAGGAGACGGTGATAGGCAAGTTGATCGGTCCGGAGTTAGTTCAGGAGACTTCGGATAAGGTCCAGCTCATTAGGAAGAGACTTGTTGCGGCACAGGATAGGCAGAAGAGTTATGCCGACAACAGGAGGAAGGATCTAGAGTTCGAGGTAGGTGAGCATGTCTTTTTGAAGATTTCGCCTACGCGAGGTGTAGTAGATTTGGCAGGCATAGTAAGTTAAGCCCTAGGTTCATTGGCCCGTATGAGATTCTCCGACGATTGGGCAACATGGCATATGAGCTAGCTTTACCTCCAGCATTGGCTAGCGTTCATCCTTTTCACGTATCTATGCTCAGGAAGTATGTCAGAGATCCGTCTCATGTTATTAGCCATGAGCCAGCGGAGATCCAGCCAGATCTTTCTTATGTAGAGCAACCAGTAGCTATTCTTGATCGGAAGGTTCAACATCTCCGAAACAAGAGCATTGCGTCAGTAAAGGTCTTATGGCGTAACTTCTCGCGAGAGGAGGCTACTTGGGAGCTTGAGGATGCAATGAAAAAGAAATATCCTCAGTTGTTTGAGTAGTGTCAGTCTAACTTCGAGGACGAAGTTTCTTTAAGGGGGAGAGGGTGTAAGGCCCTTGATTTTCACCTTGTTTATATGTATGTGCGTATAAGTGTATACTATTATATATAGATTATTGTGTATAAGTATTATTTATATAAATTGTATGAATTAGTATTATTGAAATGTACATAGTGTTTTCAAGTATATATATATATATATATATATATTTAAGTGTGTAGTGATATAAATTCTGCATAATAAAGTGAGTTTTGTCGGCAGTCGGCGTCCACATCGGCTGACGCTGACCAGGGGTAGGCGGCAATATCGATGGACGCCCATTTGGATAGGCGACCATGGATATGGACGCCAATATCCAGACCTGTTACGTTTTCAGATCCGGAAACGCCTCCGGAAATTGAGCCTCTTGTTTTGGAAACCTTCCCAACGGCTCTGAGACTTGCCCCTTTACCTATCCGACCCCCAACCCTTTATAATACCAATTTCGGCCAGATCCATCCCTTTTGGCTCTTGGGTCAAAAACCTATCTTTCTGTGCAAAAACCCTAACTTGAACCTGAAAGATCCGGCTTCGGGAGGCTTCGTCTGGCGATCTACATCGACTGGTGTCAACCTTGAACATCCGGGAACGACTCCCCACGCTGGTGTGCTGTGAAGATCAACAGAAGATCCGAAGAAGGAGGGATTGGAGACTCTTTGGCACAGGCCGAGGAGGGCTTCTCCAGCTTAAATCGTCGTTTGTAGATTTTACAGAAGGCAAGTACCCCATTCACATTAACCCTACATGTGTCTAGTATGTCCCAGGAATTTCTCAGATTTTCTCGTGTCCTGGAACCCCCCTTTCAAGTGATTTGTTGGCTTTCAGTCTGTTTGTGCAGACAGGATATTAACGGCAAGATCCCTTGCCGCTAATATCATGTGTTGGCGGCATCATATAATGCCGTTAACCTATAGACGGCTACCCATGCCGTCTAGTTCTTCAGACTGCAACAGTGTGCAAGTTTGTCCTTATATGAACTAATTTTCGAGTTTTTTCCGCATGAGGATATACAGTAAAAATTTATATAATATGTAAATATATATGTTTGGTTGTACTGTGAGTTATTGTGCATTTTTGAATTTTCGCTAATTATTAGAATTCTTGGAATGTGCTACCAACAAAATTTTAATCTTGGAAAATGTGTTTATGAAATATGTGTAGAATTTAATTGCCATAAATTTTTGTACATTGTTCATAAGATCTGATGCATGATATAAAAATTTGAGCAATTTATAATATCTGTACGTTTATTTAAATTTTCTGAACCGAAAAATAGTTAATATGTCTACTCAATGTATAAAAAGTTAAGAATTCATGCGAGACTAGTTAAATTCCTAAAATTTGTGATAAAATTTGTACTGTCAGTATTCATGCATGAAATAAATTGTGAATCCGAATAATGAAAATTTGTGTCAGTTTGGCTATTTTTACAGTTGATAACATCACTGTTAGAATTTTCAGAAAATATGTGTAACTCAGAAAAATACAAATTTTGGTATGCGTGATGGTTAAACTGTGATGAATTTCTGGTTAAATTTCTGTACTGAACAGATGACAGTAGCTATATAAACTTGCTTTATGTTAGATATTAATAATTAATACATGCTAATATGATTAATGTTTAATTCTGCAAAATTTCAGCATGATTAGAATTGTTGTAAAAATTTGATTAATACTGAAAACAGTAGTACCATGCTAGGTAATACTGAAGAATGTAAATATGTGAACATAAGATGAATGCGAATTATGTTGTTTAGAAATGTGTGGAATTGAGAAAATGTATTAATGTGCCAATGGGTGACACTGCTACCTTAGAGGGCTGTGGAACTGTACTGTGGTAAAGTCCCCACGGGAAAGTTCAAAGTGTGTGATGTCCCATGGCATTGGGATTAAATCCTGGAGGCGAACAAGTATCGCTGGTTAGGGTGGAGAGTGCTTCTCCCGGTTCTGCGCAGTAACTAAGATTAATCACTGGAATGCCTAGGTGATTGATATGTGATGTGATCAGTGTGTGTCCTTCTAAAGTGGTTGGGCTATGTGTCACGGCATTAAGAAATGTGAAAATGTGTTTAAGTGAAAGAAATGTGTAAATTGTGAAATTGTGTAAGTGAATATGTGTTCATGAAATTCTTATGATAACATGCAAAAAGGATAAACTTCTTGTGAATGCGACATGATAGTAGTAAAAAACAGCGGCTTTTCACTAAAATAAATGTGTTAACCATGTGAAAAATTATCTTAGAATTCATGTTAAATTAGTTGTTATGAAATGTGTAAATATTGTGTAAAATGACCAACATGTGGCTTATGAATGATTGAATGAAATCAGTTTAGCATAATGAAAAGTGTAGAAAGCATGTGATAGGATTAGTTTATTGCGTATAAAACTAATCCCATGCGTAAAAGTGTAGAAATCATGAATAGGCTTCTATTTGAAAAATTGTCACTTCCATGCATTATGTGTAAATGATGTAGCATAAGGTTATGGATATTACTTGATGCATGTATGTTTAGTGTGCTGGTGTTACTTGTTGAGTTCTTTTGAACTCATTCTTGCTTCGGCGTACAGGTGCAGACGTTTCTACTTCTTCCGAGGAGATCGTTAGGAGACGACTCGGAGCGAGAGTAGGAGAGATTGTTGTGGAGTTAGCATTGTACTTTTCATTACTTCATAGTATGTAATAAAGACTCTGCATAGTCTCATGTGGACAATGTATATTTTATTTCAGTTATGAATAGTTAGCTCTCTTTTCTTTTATACGGACTGTGAATAGAATGTGGATGATGGAATAAGATTCTTTCAGTCGTTAAATTCCGCTGTCATGAGAGATATTATATTTGTGTATGTTTCAGCCTATTGTACAAGTGTTGGGTAAATGTCCCACTGTAGCGATGCTTTCTATATCGATGTGGGTGGTGAAACCGTACCGATATAAGAGGGTCGTTACAGTGATAGGTCTAGGGACGAAACCCCTAGTTACTTGCCTCACTAAAACCTCTGAAGATCGAATTTTGGCGATGAAGCCCTCCTCGGCCAAGCCAAAGAGGTGATGTTCCCCACCTTGATCCGACTTCCACACTTGTGCAGTTGATCCCCCGGCGTTAGGAGAGCTCCTCAATCTTCAGCAGAGTCTCCCAGTCACAGAAGATCCGGAGAAGCCTTCAGATCGCCAGATCATGCCTCTCAAACTTTCTCTTTTCCTCTCCTCGAAACCCAAATAACCCTAGGTGAGAAAAGCCCTCTCTTTGGAGAGATGACCCAAATAAATAGGGTTTAGAGTAGTAGGCAACCTCGGTCATAGGAGTCCTGACCGTTGGGGATAGGTTTCCTAATCAGACTCCAAAAAAATGGGAACAGTTTCAGATCTGGAATCCCAAATGCAGCGGGAGAAGTAAACAGCCACATGGCTGCCATCAACCAGAAATAGGCGTCAATCGATTGTGATGTCTATCTCTTCTGGCCACACAGTTAACGGCATAAAAGTTGCCATCAACAAGCTCTTAACGTCAAGGGATGTTGGTGTAAGTAGAGTTTCAGCAGAACAATCAAAGCATCAAAACAGATATAATATGCACAGAAATTGAGAGCCTTACACCTCTCCCCCTAAAAGAAACTTCATCCCGAAGTTAGAGCAGAAATACTAACCAAACAGATGGGGATATTGCTTCTTCATGGCCTCCTCAAGCTCCATATAGCCCCTTCCATGAGAAGTTTCTCCACAACACCTTCACCGATGCAATAGCTTGTTCCTAAGGTGCTGAACCTTCTGATCTAGAATAGCTACTGGTCGCTCTACATAAGACAAGTCTGGCTGAATCTCCACTGGCTCGTGACTGATGACATGTGACGGATTTCGCATGTATCTCCTGAGCATAGACACGTGGAAGACATGGTGCACACTCGCTAGCGCTGGGGATAAGGCTAGCTCGTACACCACACTGCCCATCCACTTGAGAATCTTAAACGGGCCAATGAATCTCGGACTCAACTTGCTATGCCTGCCAAACTTGACCACGCCTCGAGTAGGTGAAACCTTGAGGAAAACATGCTCGCCAACCTCGAACTCTAAGTCCTTCCTTTGTTGTTGGCGTAGCTCTTCTGCCTATCCTGAGCTGCAATCAACCTCTGCGTGATGAGCTAAATCTTATCTGATGTTTCTTGCACCAATCAGGTCCAACCAACTGCCTATCGCCTGTCTCCTCCCAGCACAAAGGATATCTACAGGCCGACCATACAAAGCCTCGAATGGAGACATGCCAATACTCACATGAAAACTATTGTTGTAGGCGAACTCCACTAGAGGTAGGTGACGTTCCCAGTCACCCTCCAGTCAAGCACGCACGCTCTCAACATGTCCTCGAGCGTCTGAGTCATCCTCTCAGACAGGCCGTCTGTCTGAGGGTGAAATACCGAACTAAGCTTCAACTGAGAACCCAAAGCCTCCTAAAGACCGTACCACAGCCTCAATGTAAACTGCGGGTCTCTGTCAGAGATAATAGACTCGGCACACCATGCAGTCTCACAATACTGCCAACATACAGCAGCTCGCCAAGCTCTCCACAGACTGCTTCTTCCTCATAGGCAAGAAGTGAGTTGTCTTGGAGAAACAGTCTACAACCACCCAAATCGAGTCATTGCCCTTAGCTGACCTGGGCAAACCCGTCACAAATCCATGGTGATTGCTTCTTATTTCCATACAGGTATCTCCATCTTCTGCATAAGGCCTGATGGTCTTTGATGCTCGGCCTTAACCTGCTGACATACTAAACACCTAGATACAAACTCTGTCACATCCTTCTTCATGCCTGATCATCAGAAGGATCTCTTCAATCCTGGTACATCTTGTGTTTCTGGATGAATAGAGAAGCACGACCTATGAGCTTCTGCAAGTACTCGCTCATGAATTTCCTCTACATTTGGTAACATACTCGATGTTGAAATCTGATGACACCGTCCTCATCACGAGCAATGCCTGCCTTGCTCACTATCTCTGAAGTCTAGGATCAGCTCCTTGCTGCTCAATCACCTCGTCCAACACAGTGGATCAGATAGATAACTGTGCCAAAGAAAGCCGACATAACTGTGGCTCTAGATTGGTCATAGCACACGCCGCATCCTCTAGCATCTTCCAATCCTGCTGAAGTAGGGACATCTTCCTGCTGAGCGCATCTGCTACGACATTCGCCTTTTCTAGATGCTACTGAAGCTCTAGAAGGAGAAAAAAGGAGGAGGTTGGTAGGAGAAGTAGAAGGAGAAAGAAATAAGCAGAAGAAGAAGAGAGAAAGACTAGAAGATGAGATAGAAGAACTTACTTGAACATCTTGTCTAGAGCTTAGATGACCAGGCACTGAAGTAAGGTGTTGGAGCTCCTCATGGGCCGTCCTTGCTACTTTTGGACCGCCATAGGGGATGGAGTTGGCTTGGAGGGAAGAGAAAGACCTCTTCATGGCTTAGGGGGAGACAAAACCAAGAGAGAAGAAGAGAGATAAGGTGGGTTGCGAAATTGGAGCCCTACACCCCTATTTATAGAGCCTTGGGAGAGGTCAATCCCACTCCAATTCGTCCCTAGGGGTTAGCGTTACACTAGGTTTTGGTTTAGGAGTCCAATAGGTAATAGGATTAGTCTTCGAATAAGGATAAGGCTCGATTTGGGGATTAGCGCACAGAACAATGTCACGACGCCTCGATCCAACGCGAAAGGGTCGCGACTGTCATAGGCGACGCGACCTTGTAGTGACCCCCATAGGCATCGCGTTAATATCAGTTATGTCTTCTGGTGTCTGTGCATAGTTTGCTTATGTTGATGTTGTGTTTGTACATATTTTCTTTGCTTTCAGTCAATTATTGTTCGTCTATTTATCAAAAAATGACAAAACAACCAGAAAATAAAAAAAGTGGAGTTTCACAGGTAAGTTATGATCTCTTATCCATACTCCCTTGCATTATTATATGTTAGCTTACTTATTATTCATTTCAAGGACCGGATGGTTCTCAATGTCTTCTGGGATCTGAGTTCCCCTTCATCAAAAAACAGTGATGATCTAGGAGCACATTGTTAATCGCTGGACAGGCCGTTAAGTTGGATGAGTTCGGCGATAATGGACGCTATCTTGCACAACAGTTGCAGGAAGATTCTCGACCCATTCTTGTCTGTTTAGCAATATTATCCTTGATGTATTTTTTATTTTCTCCTTCTTTGCATTCAATTTTATGATTTCTTTTCTTTTAGCCCAGCATGCATCATGTAGGACTTTCAGCTATCATGACTCATCCCTGGCTAATAATGAGCTTTTGTTGAGTGCCCAGCTGTTCTTCATGTTTAGAACAAGAAATCCTATTCCAATCCGAGTCAGAAGGTTTGTCTCTGAGTGAGTTGCTCTTGCTGTTTGTCAAGAATTTCTCTTTCTGGATTCTCTATCCAATGTTCATCCTTATTCCTTTTGATCCATTTTGGTTGCAAACTGCTCCCAAGTTTTGAGTCAGAGTTGTCTGCTTGGCACGCACATGTCCCTCCAAAATGAAACCTGTAGGCGAATCGGGTAGGGTACCTTCTCAATCGAGGGGTTGATCGTCCTTTTTTCTTCCCTTTCGTCTAGAATTGTGTTTCCTTGCATTCTGCTCGAGCAGCTAACTCGGGCTTTCAAGAGATTCCTATTGCTTGTTAGTTAGATCGGGTGTCTTTATACCTTGGCTCCCATCTTTTCAGTCCACTCCACATCATCTCCGCTTCATCATCATTTCATGACACCTCCGCTACACTTCCGCTACGCTCCGTTGCAAAGTGGAAGTCAAGGAGGGGCAATCTGTAGACACCCGATTCTAGCCCATAAGTCGAACCATATTTCTGTTCCCTTAATGAGCCCCACGTTGGTCACTCACATTGAGCCCATTTGTTAACCACATTTTGAGCCCATTAAAGTTCAATTCTTAGTTTGTCTCGTCCAATTATCATCCCTAGAGTCCTTGTCTTAGGGTTTCAACCCTCAAACCTTAACGCAATGACCTTAGGGTCACATTCATGCCATTTAACCGATTTAAATCTTCCAATAATCAACAATTTTCCTAAATAATCAATTATAACTCTAATATGATCATCATCCTTAAGCAACGGGTCGTGGCATCACATTACTCTTCAGGTCGCGTCTATCCTGGCCGTCGCAATAGCCCGCATATTGTTCACGTGTCTTCATGGTCGCGACCACCTTGGTCATCGTGACAATCCTTGTCGCGTCCCTATGACTCGTCACGACATGGTATGCATGCACTGGCCTCCACAACCACCTCCACTTTATCCTCCATTGGCTTTATCTTCATCCATAACAAACCCCCCAACCCCCCAGCCGCAGTTTGAGGTTCCATCTCACCTTGGAACCCTCCTAGGACTCTTCCCATGTAGATTTACTTGACTTTTTATTATTTGCTGGGCCATTATCACTTATGGATGGTATTTCTCTCTCCTTTCTATATAAGTTACCCTACCTTTCAGAAGGAAAGAGAGGACCCCTAGCTACCATGAAGTGCTGCCCAATCTTACTAGAGCTCCCCTTTGCTCGTTGCCCTCCCATTTTCTCCCATTTTCTCATTATTCTTCTTCATCAAGTCATACTCGTTTCCTCAAGTATGGAGCTTGGTGGCTAAGGAGGCGATGTCTATCTTCTTTAGAGGCTGCTGTACGACCCTACAAGCATCAACCATAGCAAGGGAGTCGCCCCTTTGGGCCCTTTCCTCCTCCCTCTTTTCATTTTCCGTTCATGCATGCTATTATTTTATTTTAGGTAGAAGCATATTTTACCCACGTTTTATGCACCCAATGGGTTTCAAAACACCCCCCAAGTTCGTTCCCTCCATGCTTCATCCTTTTCCTTTCATTTTGAATAGGTACTTCACTTAAAAATGGTCTAACAAGGTTCTTTTTGGTGTTTTGTTGTTTTAACAGGTACTAGGGCAAGAGTAGACAAGGGGCTCTTGTTCTCTAGCTGGCTAGAGGATAGAAAGAAGGTCCCCCCATCCATCTCCTGTGCTGTTGAGAAAGGATCGACATCTTGCGTCGCGACAACAAGAATGCGCCCGGTCGGGGCGTTGCGACAAGGCTCATATCACGACAGGTCTTCCCGTCACAAACATCTGTAAGTGACCCTTATCATCTCCTTTTCCTAGCATGTTAGCCTCTAGTTTTCATTTATACTTTAGGGCAACATGTTAGGTGGCGAACACATCCCATATATCATGCTGTGAACATTGACCACATTATGTGTTTCGAGGGGCATGCAACCCCATGATTACACCATTGAGGATTATTTTGCCCACAAATATGCCATCTTAGGCAGACATTCACCCCCACTTGGACTGACAGTTTTAATCTCTACTATAAAGCAAAATATGATGCCCAGGAGGAATGCTACTTATGGGCTATAACCTCTACCTTCTTTTTCATTCAGTCCAAAAGCCATACTTAGTTCATATCAGATTTCAACTCACCCCTCCCACTACAACCACTATCAAAACCTTTTGCAAAAGGCATCTTGCATACCTTAAATGCTCTTTAGGTCCAAATGCCTCTATGGACTTCACTCTCTTTGAAAGATGCCTACGCAACTCAGAATCTACATTCACCAATTTCTCCTTCCTTACTATCAAACTTTTCCTTCCACTCTGTACTTGACTGATGATGATTGTCACTCCCTTTTCGTTGATATGACAAAAAGGGGGAGAGATGATATGAGATGTAATGCAACTTTGAAATGTAAAAGGGGGAGTTAAGTTATAAATGAAAGGGGGAGAAAAGTCCTGACATTTCATGTCTCTTATGTATGGATATATTTGTTGTGGTGCATTTTGTTTTATATATATATCAGTATTTTGTCATCAACAAAAAAGGAGAGATTGTTGAACCTCTATTCAAATAAATACATTGCATATTTAAAGATTTAATCTATAATATACAATAGTTTTGAAGATGACAAAATAAACATTTATCTACTTATAAACAGAACAATATGTCCCTCATATCATAAATAGAATTCCTAAAGCATGCTTAGGTATACAAATCATCTCTCAGAAATTCTATGTATAACTTCGTTTGCAAAAGAAATAAACGAAGTTTACTTCGTCATATTCGAAGTTCAGTTCATCATATACGAAGCAAAACACGAAGATCTTACTTCAACTGATTATGTTAGAATCATGATATTCGAAGTTTACTTCGTCATATCCGAAGTTCACTTCGTCATATCCGAAGTTCACTTCATCATATACGAAGCAAAACATGAAGATCCTACTTCAACTGATTATTTTAGAATCATGATATTCGAAGTTTACTTCGTCATATCTGAAGTTTACTTCGTCATATCTGAAGTTCACTTCATCATATCCGAAGTATACTTCGTCACGTCTGAAGTTAAGTTCGTCATATGTGAAGTAAAACACATAGATCCTACTTCAACTGATCATGATATACGATCACTTCGTCATGTCCGAAGTTCACTTCGTTTTATCTGAAGTTTACTTCGTCATATCTGAAGTTAGCTTCGTCATATGCGAAGTAAAACACAAAGATCTTACTTCGACTAATCATGTTGAAATCTTCATATCTGAAGTTCACTTCATCAATCACTTTGTCATATACGAAGACAGCTTCGTCATATCCGAAGTTAGGTTCGTCATATCTAAAGTTTACTTCTACATATATGAAGATCAGTTCATCTAGTTTACTTCTACATATATGAAGATCAGTTCATCTAATCTAATATGTCATAATACTATATCCTTATTAGATAGAATGAATATTATTAATTATACATCATTAACATTTTGTATCATATTCATGACATATTTGATTTAATAAACTCATGATCAAACTTTGAATACAACTACGTTGTGAATTACAAATCCTTGAACATTTGATAAATCAGCAATATATATATATATATATATATATATATATCACTCTTAATTTTTTTATTACAAAAATAACCTCAGGTATATAAATCTTATGGCTCAGTCCCATAAATTTAAAATATCCTTATTTTGATCGCTAAGTCAAAGTATGCAAAAAAAGGTCTTCTGACATCTGCCACAAGAACATCCACATTGTCTCTCTGATAGATCTGCACTCACGATCTCTACCTACTACATACCCTATCCATGTGCAGAACCTTTTTCCACAAATCATTAATTGTTGATAGCTGTCAAGCTCTTATGATCATATCCATAGCTAACATAGCAGACACAGTCTAGTATCTCTTAGAACTTGTATATTCAGGATAAATACGAAACATCATCAAGAACTGTTGAATAGCATGCACATCGCCCTTGAAAAAAAAACAGGCACGTCTCCCTCAAAAGAAAAGTATGCACTACTCTCTCTAACGGTTGGATTCAAATAGATCAAGCAATGATTATATCTCAAACGGCTAGATTCGAATAGTCCAAGCAACAACTACAATGATGAAGCCTATATATGAAGATAGTTAAAAAGAAAGCATACATCTAGAACCTGTGATAACAAGCCACATACAAAGAAAGAAAAAGGAGAAACAAGCACATACACGAGCAAGGGTGAAAAGGTGCAAGCGTGCTGCATCAAGCTCCTCTCTACAGACATTGCATGGGCGCTATTTGAAGCCTTGCCTGTGCATGCAGATAGCAGCCTTTCAAGTTCACCTTGTAATGGTCTCTTCTTGGTCTCAGGAAGTCTGTATTTAGACTGAATCTCTTGTCTTATTCCTCCAGTCTGAAGTCCTTCAAGAGCTAGTTCTTCATCTAAGGAGCTTGTTAAAAGTTAAGAATACCCTTTGTTTGAGGAAGGCCAAGGTAGTCTTGGCGGTCTGTACCCCTCTGGTTGAGGAAAGGCCAAGGTAGTCTTGGCGGGTTGTTCCCTTGCTGAAGGGAAGGCTAGTTGTAACTAGTGGTTAGTTGTTCCCCTTGTGGGAAGGGAAGACCAGTTAGCACCGGTGTGTTGTATCTTTGATAAGATAGTAAAATCCTAAGCTTGGCTTATGGACTGGACGTATGACTTGCATTGGAAGGAAGATCCGAACCAGGATAAAATCTCTGTGTTCCTTGTGGTTTGACTAAAAAAACTAACGTGTGCTCTTAAGTAATTTTTAAAAAGGTCTTCTGCTATGAAAAACACATATTCACCCCACCTCTAGGTGAAAAGCTCTACTGCCAATGATCGAACATGAAGCACATCTTCTTAGATATGTATTATATATGTTTATGGTGTACTAGTCACGAGACACAGCCCCATTATATAAAATGCTTTACGGTTTACCATTTTCATGACATGTTGTCTACAACTTTATATGATGACACTATGAGCATATCCTCTTTGGTATATCTTCTTACAACATGACTTTTTGACTAACTACTATTTTCATACAAAGTCTTCTAACGCTTTACAAGATGATAGAAGAAACTTATCTTTCTTGAAATGCATCTCACGGTTCCAACTAGCGAAAGTTGACTAACACTAAAGTTGTCTTATGACTTTTGTCTCTTCTAGAATTTAATGCTTGCAGATTTCCGGTAGTCACATGTCTCTACAACGTAAGACTTACTGTGACTGCATGGAAACGAGCACTAAGGAATAAGAGACAATGGACACTTCAATGGACACATCTAAAGAAAGCTGAAGTGATTATAAAGAAGATGACGATGGCTATGAAGAATACATAGATCCAAGTGAACCAAGTAAGAAAGAAGGTCTTCACAGCCACTAGAAGAGTAGTGTTCACTCATTCAAAGTTTATATGCTCTGAGCTCTCCCGAAGCATTTGTTCTTTTCTTTTGAGTGCCTGTTGTTTTTGAGAGAGTAGCATAATAGCCTTATTCTTCTCTCTCTTAGTTCATGCCTCAGATCAAGCACTGCATTGTTGTATAAGCTTGGCCTAGGGGCCATCTCTTCAACTCTTCTTTAAAAGTGCTCATTTTTCTGTGAGAAGAGAAGATCTACTGTAGGCTGGTGGTTTGTTCCCCTTGTTGAAGGGAAGACCTGTTGCTACAAGTGTTTGTATTGCCTCTTCAAGGTTGAAGAGAAGGCCAACGAGTGCTGGATGTGTAACTGTCCTTGAGGGGTACTGTGCCTTTGGTTAGTGGAATCCCAATTAGTTTCTTGCGGACTAGACGTAGGACTCTTGGTGATAGGAGGTCCGAACCACGATAAAAATCCTTGTACATTTTGTGTGATTACTTTTATCTTATTTCCGTTGCCCACTAACTCTAACTTCTTTGTTTAGTGTTTCTATTTGAAGTTATTTTTAACAAAAAAAATTTGTAGATATATTTTTGAAGCAACCTATTCACCCCCTCTTTAGGCTTGCGACCTGGTCAACATATTTCTCTTTACTTGTTGAGTCTATTGCATAGACTCACCCTTGTTGACGTTTCGGGTAAGATATTGAGGATCCCGAGGCTAAGGAGTTAGTAAGATCCGATGCGAAAAATATAGAATAGATTTAGAGTTTAGTACTAAGTGTGTGGAGTTAATTGTAATTGGAACATTTAATGGTATGTACTTAGAGATTGACGATGTATGCTATGTTATGTTATTTTCTTTTAATTATTTGAACCATATGATATGTAGATTATAAGTTGATGGACACTTTGCTATCTATTTTCGCTGCAATTTCATTCTTTGTTATGTAAATTTTAATCTATGTGCCTATCATTGGGGTCTTGTCTCCATCCAACTTGGGTCGGTGGGACTATATCAAGTCAAAGCGGAGTGTTATATAGATCTTATAGATTGGGCTAGAGAGTCAAAATTTCCCCTCTCAATGATTAAATGCCTCAACATTGCACGTTTCTCTTTTAACTAACTCCCCATTCTTTCTTCTAATGTTATTTGTGTTTCTCTATATATTTCTACTACATCTTTTCTTCTCCAGAGAAAATGATATTAGAGGTATTATTAAAAAGTTGGATATTATCCTGCGTTTGCAATTGGCGGAGAAATGACATTGTCTCATAAAAGATCATGCAACAATATGCCAAGTTTGTCAATTGGACACATAC
>JACBKR010000926.1:0-48694 GCA_014218235.1 Colocasia esculenta
TGAAAGATTATGCGCAAAATATGCAAAGCATGGATTGTTGACACGTGCATCTTATGTCACTGGTATGCATTTCAGTGACACTTTATGAGAGTAACTTATATTTCTAAGTGTAGGCATAAACCTTTAAGTTCTTACACTTGTCAGGTCATAATAATATGTTTATAGAAACAGAAGTGTATTTGCAAATACTCAAGTACAGACAGTGCTCTTAAATGTTAAAATTGACAGAGAGACCTGCAACATTGCTAAGGCACCTGCCTCGCTGCTTAGGCTGTCTGCCCAGGCAACAGAATCAGCTGCCTTGTCCCTCCTAGTGACACTGTTAAACATGGGTTGCTAGCAACTAGGACAGGGCAAAAGGAAATTGCTAACAAAACTGCACCTAAAAATAATAAGAAACAAAACTAAAATTCTCACCATGACAAGGTTTTCATATGCACCAAGATCATATGGATTCCTGTAAATATTTCCCACTTTTTCTGCCAGCCACATAGCTCTTACGCCTTCATGGTACTACAAAATGCAATATGAAATAAGCATTCTCAATCAAGTGATTGTTGAGGAACTACGGGCAATAAGTATTCTCAATCAAGCGATTGTTGAGGAACCACTTGAAGATACACAAACCTCAATAGTTGTCTTGTTATGCAAGATGAGGTAGATGTGCCAACCCAGCAATATGCTCAGAGCCATAGTTAATGGAAATAGTAGCACCCCACAAATAATCTGCAAAAGACAATGCTTAGCTACTATGTAGCAATTTAAGATACTTCCATACGTATAACCATACAAACGTACATATGAAGTTCTGAAAGAACCTCCAGTTTGTTGCTGATCCGTATGAAATCCATATGCAGCGCTACCTACAAGCAAGGCCTAAAAGAACACATCATCTCTTAGGAAACTGTATAATCTTCCCCCTGTTAGAACAACTTCCTAGTCACTCATTAACTAAAAGAAAATCAATACCATTGCATGCAGGCAGGCAAACACGGCATGCAGCACAAAGACAAAGAAAACCTTGTAATTTGCATGCCCAACGCAGTTATTATCCAGACACAGTGATGGTCCTGTAAGCATAAGTTCCTGCCTTTTAGTTTCCTCGGAAATTTCCAGAAACAAACATTGTAAACGATTCTACATACCATTCTCAAAATACATCTTTTGCAAACCCGGCAATGATGTGCCCGAGGAGGTTTATAGTGGGAACACTTCTGACAGTATCTCAAATCACCACCCTGATAGAAATACATCATAACAAGGACTCATGAAACACAGGCTTTGACATTTTATAATAGGAATCTGAAACTGCCCAAACCATGGTACTGCCAAATAAGACTCATAAGCATGAACCATAAAGTTTTCATTGGAATAACTAAAAAGGGAATGCATCCAACAGTATCTCAAGTCACTGACCTCTGCTTATACCAGAACAAGACATAAATCATTTCAATCTGCCACCAAAAACATTGGTAATTCAACACAAGCTCTAAAAGTAAGAGGCCACAGAAATTGCAGTTCCATTGAAAGGACTAATTGTTAATCCATCCCTCCTTATATCTTCAAGTAAATAAGATTCGTCATTTCCATAAAACACAGTGAAGCAATGTGGAATAATTGGATGATCCAAACATCATAAACTCTACCACATTGCACTGGAAGAGTTGTGGTAGAGAGAAAATCATGATCTTAAGTAAGACATCTCCTGATAATGAAACAACAAGCCAACGAATAACTTTAGTACAAAGGACAGCTGCCAGGTTCTGCTGTGGGTAGAAAGAGTAAGTTTCCCCTTGGGTAAGAAATATGAACTTCAACTGGGTCCAGACAGGATTTTTAATGACACGCATCACATAACAGGGCCCAATTTTCAAATATAGGCAAATATGGAACATCTGTACATGGGCATGGTCAGGTCAGATTTGGGATATTCCAACCCAACTTGAAAATGTAATCATAATCACAGTGGATTGTAGTTCATTCAAACAGTAGAATCGGTATTAGATTGCAGCTCATAGGATGGACTATTACAATGTTTCCAGTAATTATCGGGAAAAAAAGGTGATATAGCAATTAAAGTTTGTTTTGGGGATTGGACGATTAAGACCTTGGATCGATTTGCACCTGTGATTCTTTGACTCCTAGATCCTGGATCTACATCAAAACAGATGACATGGACTTCTTCCAACCCCTGGCGGATGGGCTTTGGAAGCTTGCTCAAACAGATGAGATTTAGTGTGTGTGGGTGTTGGGGGGGGGGGGGGGGGGGGGGGGGGGGAGGGAAGGCCAATAACCCTATTAGAGGTTGTTATTTGTCCGCTGGAAAGTGTTTACAATCAGGAAAAAAAAATCCCATCCAGTGAAACTCTCAGTTATAGGCCAAGATGGGGTTAGATAAGGCCATTAACCATATTAAGGTTGGGCAATCAACAACAAAGTATTATAGCGTTGATGTTGTTTGGAGGCATCTTGGATCATCAGGCTATTGTCCTTATGTGCAGCTTATAACACTGGAGTTGAAGTTCAAATAGGCAGTGGGTCCACGGTGTTACTTTACTGTCGCAACACCTTTGCCAGGTTTCTCAACAACCAGCAACATAGCTCAATGTCGATAACGATCTTCCACTTGCTCTTAAACCTGAAGTGCAGAAAAGCATCCGATGATCTGATTCACACGCCATGCCACATACTTCTAGGGGATACAGACAACAAGAACGGGGAGGCAAGCCTTGAACTGAATCTAACTGACTGCAGGTTCAAATCCTTGCGCCGTTTCAGTATAGAAAAAAGTGGCTTCCTTTTCTTCAACCTGGAGTTCCTTGCTTTTCTCTTCTTCAGCTGGTTCCAAATATCCACAACTAGGTTTTGCTAACATGATTATATAGGGGGAAAACCCACGTTTTCTCAGGAATTCTAAGGCCAACAAGAATGATAATTTTATGTCATTGCGAGGATGTGCTCTTAAAATAAGACGTCCCACTGATACAAGGGCATTTCTGAACCATATCAAAACACAGTTCAGGGACTACGAACGTTGCATTTTTTTTTCGAAAGAAAGCACAACAGAATCCCTGAAACGCCCTCAAAAGAGGAAAAACAATGGTGGGTCACAAACAGATGAAGGCTACATAGAACAAAATCATCCTGGCCATAATCGTTTAAGCACTCAAAACTCTCCAAAACCTCAGCTCCCTCTACATTCACCCACCTCCCCGTCTTCCGCCAGCGCCCTCAGCAAACTATGACTATTCTTTTCTAGGGCAAACCCGAACGCGGAGACAAACCAAGCTACCGCAAATTTGCAAAAATCCTCGCCCTAGACGGAGCAAGAAGCTTGCCAACAGCGAAAACAAACAAATCAACAATGTCGGAAACGAACAGGATAGGAAGGTGCGGGGGGGCTGACAAAAAGAGCACCTTTCTCTTGATTTCGTGGATGGGCATGCCGGGGTCCTCGATGTCGGGGGCGTACACCGAGGGTACGTGGCCGGGGTCGCGGGAGATAGCCATCACGTAGGTGGCGACGCATATGAACGCGAGTCCGGAGAAGGCGGCGGCATTCATGAGCCCCGCCGCGGTGGACAGCCCCAGCCACCCGTCGATCACCACGAATACCGTGGCGTGGTACAGGTAGCCGATCGCCACGAGGACTAGTATGATCGGCAGCGAGATGTACCTCGGCCGTCCCATCCCCCCCTAACGCCGGCGCCGGCGGCGCTCCAACCCCACCTCCCCCTCCTCCTCCACCTCCGGGCCACCCTGGAAGCCCACCCAGAGATCTGGAGGAGAAGAAAAGAATCCAAATTTGGAGGGAGGGATGGAGGGGCAGAGAAATGGGAGCTCCTCCGGCTGTGTGGACTCGTCGTGGGCTCCTAGCTGCTCCCCCGGAGAGAAGAGAAGAGACGGATGGGTCAAATAAGTAATCTTCTTTACTCTGTTATTTTTTACTTGTTAGTCTCTATAATTTTATAAAGTGTAAATTAATTAAGAGTCTCTAATACATATTTGATTTATGTTTTAGTCTCTAACAGAATTATAACTCATTACAGTAAGTGTTATCTTTAGTTACAGTATACATTAAATCATGTTACAGTAAGACCTTTCTATTATAGTCAGAGACTTCTAATTAATTTTTAATTTTATAAATTTTCAAATAAAATTTTAAAACTTTCAAAAGTCTATTCTTCTCACATATCAATAGGGTTGGCGGAGTCAGTTGACTCGGCTGTGCCGAGTATTCGACAGGACAATATGGTACAATATGTACTACATCGATCATCTCCTCCCCACCCGCGGCATCCCCCTCCCACCTCCGAAACGACGTCTCATCGCCTGAGATAATAAGGGGGCGACGGGCGCCTCTGAATGTCGATTCGAATTGGGGTCTTATAAGCGATTCTGATAACCGAGCGGATAGTTATGTCCGTTTGAGTGAAGGGGTGTCCGTATGCGATCGCATCTGCAGCTCGCGACCACGCTCCGGGAGAGGAAATCTCCGAATGCGACCTTGTGCCGACCGAGTCGAAGTGTCGATTCTGAATTGAGGCCTCGCGGGCGGTTTCAATCGTCGGGCGAACAAATATCTGCGTCCTACCCAAGGTGTACGACAATCGGTGGTACACAAGCTCTACGGCGGAATTTCGGCCCCGAAACAGTATTCCTCGAAACTAGCGCCCTGTCGATCGTCTCGGAGTGCCGATTTCGAATTGTGGTCACATAAGCGATTCCGATGTCCGGGCAGAAAGTTATGCCAAATTCTTTCGCTGAAGGGGTGGGAATAAACCGGAGGGGGTGACTATATCGACAATGTTCGTGCACCCATATCTACAACCAGGGGTGGAGATCTCGAGCCGAGTTGATCATGACTTCTGATCGTCGTGATACGCCGACTTCGTGTGTTGGCCCCGCCAGCGATTCGCGTAATCGAGAGAGGACTACTGCCGGAAAACCTTGGAATTGGGAAGATCGTCGGCTAGAATCGCAATTTGGGAGTGCGAAACGAAGGTTTTTCGACCGCGAAACGACGTCTTATCAACTGAGGTAATAAGAGGGCGACGAGCACTTCTGAGTGCCGATTCCGAATTGAGGTCTTATAAGCGATTCTGATAACCGAGCGGAAAGTTATGCCCACTTGAGCGAAGGGTGTCCGTATGCGATCGCATCGGCAGCTCGTGACCACGCTCCTGGAGAGGAATTTGGGCGCCGGACCGGAAATCTCCGAATGCGACCTTGTGTCGACCGGGTCAAAGTGCCGATTCCGAATTGGGGCCTCGCGGGCGGTTTCGATCGTCGGGCGAACAAATATTCGCGTCCTACTCAAGGTGTACGACAATCAGTGTACTAGTACACATGCTCCGCGACGGAATTTCAGCCCGGGAATGAAATTATGCGAAACCACTACCCTATCGACCGTTTCGGAGTGTCGATTTTGAATTGTGGTCACATAAGTGATTCCGATGCCCGGACGAAAAGTTATGTCCAGTTCTTTCGCTGAACGGGTGGGAATAAACCGGATGGGTTGACTATATCAGTGATGTTCGTGCACCCATATCGACGACCAGGGGTGGAGATCTCGAGCCGAGTTGAACACAACTTTCGATCGTCTTGACAGGCCGACTCCGTGTGTTCGCCCCGCCAGCAATTTGTGTAATCGAGGGAGGCGCTACTGCCAGAAAACTTTGGAATCAAGGAGATCGTCGACTGGAATTGCAATTTGGGAGTGCGAAACGAAGGTTTTTCGACCCCGAAACGACGTCATATCGCTTGAGACAATAAGGGGGCGACGGGCGCCTCTGAGTGCTAATTCCGACTTGGGGTCTTATAAGCGATTCTGATAACCGAGCGGAAAGTTATGTCAATTTGAGTGAAGGGGTGTTCGTATGCGATCGCATCGGTAGCCTGCGACCACGCTCCCGAAGAGGAATTTGGGCGCCGAACCCAAAATCTCCGAATGTGACCTTGTGCCGACCGGATCGAAGTGCCGATTCTGAATTGGGGCCTCGCGGGCGGTTTCGATCGCCGGGCGAACAAATATCCACTTCCTACCCAAGGTGTACGACAATCGGTGTACTAGAACACACACTCCACGGTGGAATTTCGACCCCAGAATGGAATTCTGCGAAACCAGCGCCTTGTCGACTGTCTCGGAGTGCCGATTCCGAATTGTGGTCACATAAGCAATTCCGATACCCGGACAGAAAGTTATCCCAGTTCTTTCGCTGAAGGGGTGGGAATAAACCGGAGGGGGTGACTATATCGACAATGTTCATGCACCCATATCTACGACCAGGGGTGGAGATCTCGAGCCCAGTTGAACACGACTTCCGATCACCGTGATAGGCGACCTTTGTGTGTTGGCGCCGCCAGCGATTCGCGTAATCGAGGGAGGCGCTACTGCCGGAAAACCTTGGAATCGGGGAGATCGTCGGCTGAAATCACAATTTGGTAGTGCGAAATGAAGGTTTTTCAACCCCAAAATGACGCCTTATCGCCTGATGGAATAAGGGGGCGACGAGCGCCTCTAAGTGCAGATTCCAAATTGGGGTCTTATAAGCGATTCTGATAACCGAGTGGAAAGTTATGCCCGTTTGAGAGAAGGGGTGTCCATATGCGATCACATCGGCAGCCCGCGACCATGCTCCCAAAGAGGAATTTAGGCACCGGATTGGAAATCTCCGAATGCGACCTTGTGTCGATCGGGTCGAAGTGCCGATTCCGAATTGGGACCTCGCGAGTGGTTTCGATTGTCGGGCGAACAAATATCTGCATCCCACCCAAGGTGTACGATAATCAGTGTACTACTACACATGCTCCGCGGCAGAATTTCGGCCCCGGAACATAATTCCACGAAACTAGCGCCCTGTTGACCGTCTCGGAGTGTCGATTCCGAATTGTGGTCACATAAGCGATTCCGTTGCCCGGACAGAAGGCTATGCCCAGTTATTTCGCTGAAGGGGTGGGAATAAACCGGAGGGGGTGACTATATCGGCGATCTTCGCGCACCCATATCCACGACCAGGGATGGAGATCTCTAGCCGAGTTGAACATGACTTCCGATCGCCGTGATAGGCCGACTCCGTGTGTTGGCCCCGCCAGTGATTCGCATAATTGAGGGAGGCGCTACTACTAGAAAACCTTGGAATCGGGGAGATCGTTGACTAGAATTGCAATTTAGGAGTGCGAAATGAAGGTTTTTCGACCCCGAAACGACATCTTATCGCCAAAGACAATAGGGACGGGCGCTTCTGAGTGCCGATTCCAAATTGGGGTCTTATAAGCGATTCTGGTAATCGACCGGAAAGGTATGCCCGTTTGAGCGAAGAGGTGTCCGTATGCGATCGCAACGGCAGCCTGCGACCACGAACCTGGAGAGAAATTTGGGCGTCGGACTGGAAATCTCCGAATGAGACCTTGTGCCGACCGGAATAAAGTGTCGATTCCGAATTAGGGCCTCACGGGTGATTTCGATCACCGGACGAACAAATATCCGCGTCCTACCCAAGGTGTACGACAATCGGTGTACACTACACGCTCCGCGACAGAATTTCGTTCCCAGAACGGAATTCCGCAAAACCAGCGCCTTGTCGACCATCTCGGAGTGCCGATTCCGAATTGTAGTCACATAAGCGAGCAGAAAGTTATGCCCAGTTCTTTCGCTGAAGGGGTGGGAATAAACCAGAGGGGGTGACTATATCGACGATGTTCGTGCACCTATATCTACGACCAGGGGTAGAGTTCTCGAGCCAAGTTGAACATGACTTCTGATCACTGTGATAGGCCGACTCCGTGTGTTGGCCCCGCCAGTGATTCGCGTAATCGAGGGAGGCGCAATTGCCAGAAAACCTTGGAATTGGGCAGATTGTCGGCTGGAATCGAAATTTGGGAGTGTGAAACGAAGGTTTTTCGATCGTGAAATGAAGTCTTATCACCTGAGGCAATAAGGGGGCGATGGGCGCCTCTGAGTGCCGATTCTGAATTGGGGTCTTCTAAGCGAATCTGATAACCGAGCGGAAAGTTATGTCCGTTTGAGCGAAGGGGTATCCATATGCGATTGCATCGGCAGCCCGCGACCACGCTCCCAAAGAGGAATATGGGCGCCGGATCGGAAATCTCCGAATGCAACCTTGTGCCGACTGGGTCGAAGTGTCGATTCCAAATTGGGGCCTCGCAAGCAGTTTCGATCATCGGGTGGACAAATATCTGCGTCCTACCCAAGGTGTAGGACAATCGGTGTACTAGTACACACGCTCCGCGGCAGAATTTCGGCTCCGGAACGGAATTCTACAAAACTAGTGCCTTGTCGACCGTCTCGGAGTGCTGATTCCGAATTGTGGTCACATAAGCATTCCGATGCCCGGGCAGAAAGTTATGTCCAGTTCTTTCGCTGAGGGGGTGAGAATAAACAGGAGGGGGTGACTATATCGGCGATGTTCGTGCAGCCATATCTACGACCATGGGTGGAGATCTCTAGCCGAGTTGAACATGACTTTCGATCGCCGTGATAGGTCGACTCTGTGTGTTGGCCCCTCCAGCGATTCGCATAATCGAGGGAGGCACTACTGCCAGAAAACCTTGGAATCGGTGAGATTGTCGGATAGAATCGCAATTTGGGAGTACGAAACGAAGGTTTTTCGACCCCGAAACGACGTCTTATTGCCTAAGGCAACAGGGGCCGACGGGTGCCTCTGAGTGCCGATTCCGAATTGGTGTCTTATAGGCTATTCTGATAAGCGAGTGAAAAGTTATCCCCGTTTGAGCGAAGGGGTGTCCGTATGTGATCGCATCAGCAGCCCGCGACTACGCTTCCAGAGAGGAATTTGGGCGCCAGACCAGAAATCTCCAAGTGCGACCTTGTGCCGACCAGATCGAAGTGAAGATTCTGAATTGGGGCCTCACAGGCAGTTTCGATTGCTGGACGAACAAATATTTGCATCCTACCCAAGGTGTACGACAATCGGTGTACTAGTACACACGCTCCGCGGTGGAATTTCGGCCCCGGAACGGAATTCTGCAAAACCAGTGCCCTGTCGACCGTCTCGAAGTGCCGATTTCGAATTGTAGTCACATAAGCGATTTTGATGCCCAGATAGAAAGTTATGTCCAGTTCTTTCGTTGAAGGGGTGGGAATAAACCAGAGGGGGTGACTATATCGACGATCTTCGTGCACCCATATCTATGACCAGGGGTGGAGATCTGTAGCCGAGTTGAACACGACTTCTGATCGTCGTGATAGGACGACTCCGTGTGTTGGTCCCGCCAGAGATTCGCGTAATCGAGAGAGGCGCTACTGCCAAAAAACCTTGGAATCGAGGAGATTGTCTGCTGGAATCACAATTTCGGAGTGCGAAACGAAGGTTTTTCGACCCCGAAACGACATCTTATCGCTGAGGCAGTAGGAGGCAATGGGCGCCTCTGAGTATCGATTCCGAATTGGGGTCTTATAAGCTATTCTGATAACCGAGCGGAAAGTTATGCCCGTTTGAGCGAAGGGCTGTCTGTATGCAATCGCATCGGCAGCACGCGACCAGCTCCTGGAGAGGAATTTGGGCGTCAGATTGGAAATCTCTGAATGCGACCTTGTGCCGACCGGATCGAAGTGCCGATTCCGAATTGGGGCCTCACAGGCAGTTTCGATCCCCAGGTGAACAAATATCTGCGTCCTACACAAGGTGTACTACAATCGGTGTACTAGTACACACGCTTCGCTGCGGAATTTTGGCCCCGAAATGGAATTCTGCGAAACCAGTGCCTTGTCGACCGTCTCGGAGCGCCGATTCCGAATTGTGGTCACATAAGTGATTCTGATGCCCGGGCAAAAAGTTATGCCCAATTCTTTCGCTGAAGGGTGGGAATAAACCGGAGGGGGTGACTATATTGGCGATGTTCGTACACCCATATCTACGACTAGGGGAGGAGTTTTCGATCCGAGTTGAACATGACTTCCGATCGCCGTGATAGGTCGACTCCCTGTGTTGGCCCCACTAGTTATTCGCGTAATCGAGGGAGGCGCTACTGCCAGAAAACCTTGGAATCGGGGAGATCATTGGCTGTAATCGAAATTTGGGCGTGCGAAACGAAGGTTTTTCGATCCCGAAACGATGTCTTATCTGCTGAGGCAGTAAAGGGGCAACGGCGCCTCTGAGTGCCGATTCTGAATTGTGGTCACATAAGCAATTCTGATAACTGAGCGGAAAGTTATGCCCGTTTGAGCTAATGGGTGTCCGTATGCGATCGCATCAGCAACTCGCGACCACGCTCCCGGAAAGGAATTTGGGCACCGGACCGGAAAATCTCCGAGTGCGATCTTGTGCCGACCAGGTCGAAGTGCCGATTCCAAATTGGGGCCTCGCGAGCGGTTTCGATCGCCTGGTGAACAATTATTTTCGTCCTACCCAAGGTGTACGATAATCGGTATACTAGTACACACGCTCCGCGGTGGAATTTCGGCCCCGGAACGGAATTCTGCGAAACCAGCGCTCTGTCGACCGACTCGGAGTGTCATGCCCCGCCAATTTAGCAGTGGAATAAATCGGGGAGGCATGAACAACGAGTATGGTAACGTAAATTGCGCATACATTCGCAAATATCCGAGCAACTAATGAACAATAATTGTAATAAAACTCATCATTTTATTGATAATTCATCTAAACTATTACAACCGCTAATTTAGAGCCAAAACATAGGGCTCAATAACACCATTAAATTTGGAAAAAAAAATCTAAAACAAATATATAACTTGACTCTAAGGTACTGAGGACAATCCATTGCTACGAATCCAGGTCGCTTATCACTCCAGTCCATTCCCGTTGATATGTGTAAGGTCATCAACTGACTTACCTGAAAACACAATAACAAATAACGAAGGGTGAGCGATAACGCTCAGTAGGACTTAATATCTCATGTAAACAAGCAGGCTTAAATGATTATGTCTTGTATAGCAGATTAACTAGTGAGATCGATCAAGTAAAGTCAAGAGAGTAATAGCACATTGACTACGAGAGAACGATAGTAAACAGAGGATGATAACATATTCAAAAGTAATTGCAACTAGTATATAGAGGATTGACCATATAGTGAAAGAAGATGTAACGTCTGCACTAAGGTGCAATAGCACTTCCCCGGTCGAGCATCTTGTCAACCCAGAGAACGATAGCATAGTGATTGATGTATTGATTGTCATAAATTAAATTGTGATTGTTATTAAATGGCGCTGGATGCATGCCGTACACATCCTGATCATGTAACCCTTGCAAGGAAATAGCACTCTTCGGGAGCTCCTCCCAGGACCAGACGGGCCCTATTGCTTTGGCATATACTACTTGCTTGTTTAATTTAGACAATCAATTGTAGGCCAAGAGAGTACCAAGAAATAGATAAGAGAGTACTAGACGAGATAGATGAGAGTGTAGAGAGAACGTGAACAGATAAGAAGACATAGATAGTAGATGAGATATGGACAATTTCGTAAAACGACGATAACACACGATAGTAACGGTTGCACGACACTAGGTCGAGTACCGGCAGTCTGGTAGAAGTCACATCCGCCCCTTAGCCGTACTGTGTACACGGGTCAGGTGGTCCGGTGTGAACTTAAGACGAGAAAGAACACTAAGGCTTGGATCGTACTGATCCCTAAGAGTGTAACGGGTTTGGGTACAACCAGCTCGTTGACTAAGGACGTGCGCCAAAGCCAAGAAGACTTACGGAGGTCTTGACAAGGAGTCTCTGGTCCAGTCGAGAGTATTCCGGTGGAGAGGTGGTCCAAGTCAAGGAAAAAGTGTGTAGAAAACGGGTCCGTCGTGCCTCGAGTGGCTCGAAGGCCGAGGGAAAACGGTAACGGTATTTAAAATGCGCGTATAAAATGAAAACAATGTATTTAACAAAATAGGGTAATTTAGTCATTTATTTCGATAATTTACCGAATACATTATTGCATAATTTATCAAGGTCAAATGATAATTTACGATGTTATGTGTGTGCAAGTGTAAAGAAATCTTGAGGATGTGACAAGTCGTGCTCACGGCTTTTAAATTAACAAGAATTATTTAAATATTATTAAATAAAAATATTCAGGTCGATTATTAAGCTTAACAGTACATGGTTTAACTTGTGTAAGGGTTAAATGACAATTAAGACAGGGGTATATGCATAATATAAGGTTCTGCTGAATTTGTCAAGAGGCGACGATGTGACCTGTCGCAATCAAGTCGCGACTAAGCGCTAGGTCGCGTTAATCCCAGTATCGCGACGGGGTTTCCCGTCGCGGTCCAGGTCGCGACGGGCGAATCGGCCGGCCTGGCCTGGTTCGGGATCGGGAACGCGGCGGCAAGTCCCGTCGCGTTCATGACGCGACGTGGAGGCCGACCGCGACCCTCTTGTTATCGCGGCGTATCGCGCCGCCGCGATATCAGGGGCGATCTGGTTTTTCTCTTTTTCTCAGGGCGAGTCCTCTGTGATACAGGGACGTTCTAAATTCTATATAAAATAGTACGGTGATCCAAAAAGTATGAAACCAGTTTTAAAAGAAAGTAGACATGTACATCTATCAACATACACGATTAATTTGAAAATAAACAAGTTTAGCATGATCAGGTTAACTTTTCGGTGACCTAAACAGTGCAGTCAGGTTCAACAAATTAATTAGAGATCTATATATGATCAAAATTTATGAAACCACCGGCGTTTGAAAGCTAACATGTAGTAGTATTTATTATATTTTATCATGGAATGATGTCAAGTGTGCACGAGGTTAAAAAGAAAACAAGGAGGGTCGAGTGCACAGGTCTGATAGACATTCAAAGATTTAATTCTCCCTCATGGGAGATCGAAATCAAGCAAGACCAGGGGCGTTTGAAAGCTATCATATGGTAGTATCAATGAGAATTTTCTCATAGTATAGGAACAAGTACGTGCAAGGTATTAGAGAAAACATAAGATTCAGGTTCATGGTAACAGCAGGATTTCACGAATTAAATTCGCCCAAATGGGTGAACGAAATACCACGAAACCATAGGGCTTTTGAAGAGGTACATGAAGGCTACTAGGGTAATTATTTCACGATTTTAGCTTGAGAGATTGCCTACCTTTTTCGTGGAGCAAAAAAACCTAGTTTGGATGACGAAAATCTGAAAACCCTTCTTATTCTAGCCTCCTCCTCCTGCTCCTTTGTCTCCAGCCCTTCTCCTCTTTCTCCAGAGCTCTAGCCACGAAAATGGGTTGCTAATGATGAGTTTTTTGGTGTATATGGCCAACTATAGGAGTCCTAGTCATTATAAGAGTCCTCATTTCCATTAAACTCTAAATTTCCTTCTTTATCTCCCACTTTCTCTTATTTATCCACTATTATGGCTAGGGAGAGTGCTAATTTCGTGGCCAAAGGGTTAGGGTGGTGTAAGGACTCTTATTTAAGATATATATGAGTTATTTAGCATTATCTTTAACCCTTTCCTATTTATTTAATTAATTAGGTACGAATTTCACCTATTTACCTCTCATTCCATGATGGGCCAACACTATTTGGGCCCAATATATTAGGTTTGGGTCATTAGAATAACCCATTAATATTTAGTTTAATGGGTATCACTTTAATTTCCTTTTATCCCATGTATTCTCCCTTTATTCTAATTAAATCCATTTATCATATTTATTCAATTGATTTCCTATTTTAATTCAATTCAATATTTTTTAGCCAAATATTTCTGACTTTTATTCATCTCTTGGGCTCTTTCTTTTGGCCCAACATCTCACGCGGGCTTAATTATACAACCCATGTACTTAATTTACTTAATGCGTTTTAATTATCCTTTCATTCGATAATATATTCGGCCAAAATTGTCCATTGATCTAATTATCATAAGGCGCTATCACCCCATATTATTTAAAGTCTACCCACATATTTATTTTTATTTATAATCCACTTGGCACATAAAATAATAGGTTCTCCGACTTATTCCTTAATTACGATAATAAATCGCGTATTTTCTTAACTTAGTCTTAGTCTATTTTTTCTATGCCCAATTTCATGATGGGTCATTAGAGAACATTATTTAAGCGTAACTATTATTTTTACGGAATTTTTATAGGGGTTTATATGCATGCAATAATGATGCGTACTTTTTAACTAATTAAATTTATTAATTGATAATTTTCAATTTATCCATATTTTTAGTTAATGGATTTTCCGGGGTACTACACGGAGTGCCGATTCCGAATTGTGGTCACATAAGCGATTCCGATGCCCGGACAGAAGTTATGACGAGTTCTTTCGTTGAAGGGGTGGGAATAAACCGGAGGGGGTGACTATATCGGCGATCTACCTGCACCCATATCTATGACCAGGGGTGGAGATCTCTAGCTGAGTTGAACACGACTTCCGATCGCCGTGATAGGCCGACTCCGTGTGGTGCCCCGCCAGCGATTCGCATAATCGAGGGAGGCACTACTGCCAGAAAACCATGGAATCGGGGAGATCATCGGCTGGAATGGTAATTTAGGAGGGCGAAATGAAGGTTTTTCGACCCCGAAATGACATCTTATCGCCTGAGCCAATAGGGGGCGATGGGCGCCTCTGAGTGCTGATTCTGAATTGGGGTCTTATAAGCGATTCTGATAACCGAGTGGAAAGTTATGCCCGTTTGAGAGAAGGGGTGTCCGTATGCGATCGCATCGGCAGCCCGCGACCACGCTCCCGGAGAGGAATTGGGCGTCGGACTGGAAATCTCCGTATGCGACCCCTTGCCGACCGGATCGAAGTGCTGATTCTGAATTGGGGCCTCACGGGCGGTTTCGATCGTCAGGCAAACAAATATCTACGTCCAATACAAGGTGTACGACAATCGGTGTACTAGTACACACGCTTTATGGTTGAATTTCGGGCCCAGAATGGAATTCTGTGAAACCAGTGCCCTGTCGACCGTCTCGGATTGCCGATTTCGAATTGTGGTCGCATAAGCGATTCCGATGCCCGGGCAGAAAGTTATGCCCAGTTCTTTCGCTAAGGGGGTGGGAATAAACCGGATGGGGTGACTATATCGGCGATGTTCGTGCACCCATATCTACGACCAGGGGTGGAGATCTCGAGCCGAGTTGAACATGACTTCCGATCGCCGTGATAGGTCGACTCCATGTGTTGGCCCCGCTAGCGATTCGCGTAATCGAGGGAGGCGCTACTGCCAGAAAACCTTGGAATCGGGGAGATCGTCGGCTGGAATCACAATTTGGGAGTGCAAAACGAAGGTTTTTTGACCCCGAAACGACGTCTTATCGCCTGAGGCAATAAGGGGGCGACTAGCGCCTCTGAGTGCCGATTCCGAATTGGGGTCGTATAAGCGATTCTGATAACCAAGCGGAAGTTATGCCCGTTTGAGCGAAGGGGTGTCTGTATGTGATTGCATTGGCAGCTCGCGACCACGCTCCCGGAGAGAAAATTGGGCGTCGGACCGGAAATCTCCGAACGCGACCTTGTGCCGACCGGGTCAAAGTGTCGATTCTAATTTGGGGCCTCGCAGGCAGTTTCGATCACCGGGCGAACAAATATCCGCGTGCTACCCAAGGTGTACGACAATCGGTGTACTAGTACACACGCTCCGAGGTGGAATTTTGGCCCCGGAATGGATTTCCGCAAAACCAGTGCCCTGTCGACCGTCTCGGAGTGCCGATTCCGAATTGTGGTCAATAAGCGATTCCGATGCCCGGTTAGAAACTTATTCCCAGTTCTTTCGCTAAAGGGGTGGGAATAAATCGGAGGGGGTGACTATATCGGCGATCTTCGTGCACCATATCTACGACCAGGGGTGGAGATCTCGAGCCGAGTTGAACATGACTTCCGATCGCCGTGATAGGTCGACTCCATGTGTTGGCCCCGCTAGCGATTCGCGTAATCGAGGGAGGCGCTACTGCCAGAAAACCTTGGAATCGGGGAGATCGTCGGCTGGAATCACAATTTGGGAGTGCAAAACGAAGGTTTTTTGACCCCGAAACGACGTCTTATCGCCTGAGGCAATAAGGGGGCGACTAGCGCCTCTGAGTGCCGATTCCGAATTGGGGTCGTATAAGCGATTCTGATAACCAAGCGGAAGTTATGCCCGTTTGAGCGAAGGGGTGTCTGTATGTGATTGCATTGGCAGCTCGCGACCACGCTCCCGGAGAGAAAATTGGGCGTCGGACCGGAAATCTCCGAACGCGACCTTGTGCCGACCGGGTCAAAGTGTCGATTCTAATTTGGGGCCTCGCAGGCAGTTTCGATCACGGGCGAACAAATATCCGCGTGCTACCCAAGGTGTACGACAATCGGTGTACTAGTACACACGCTCCGAGGTGGAATTTTGGCCCCGGAATGGATTTCCGCAAAACCAGTGCCCTGCGACCGTCTCGGAGTGCCGATTCCGAATTGTGGTCAATAAGCGATTCCGATGCCCGGGTAGAAACTTATTCCCAGTTCTTTCGCTAAAGGGGTGGGAATAAATCGGAGGGGGTGACTATATCGGCGATCTTCGTGCACCCATATCTACGACAGGGGTGGAGATCTCTAGCCGAGTTGTACACAACTTCCGATCGCCGTGATAGGCCGACTATGTGTGTTGGCCCCGCAAGCGATTCGCATAATCGAGGGAGGCGCTACTGTGAGAAAACCTTGTAATCGTGGAGATTTTGACTGGAATCACACTTTGGGAGTGTGAAACGAAGATTTTTCAACCCCAAAACAATGTCTTATTGCTTAAGGCAATAGGGGGCAACGGGCGCCTCTGAGTGCCGATTCTGAATTTGGTCTTATAAGCGATTCTGATAACCGAGCGGAAAGTTATGCCCGTTTGAGCGAAGGGGTGTCCGTATGCGATTGCATTGACAGCCAGCAACCACACTTCTGGAGAGGAATTTGGGCACTGGACCAAAAATCTCCGAATGCAACCTTGTGACGACCGGATCAAAGTGCCGATTCCAAATTGGGGCCTTGCAGGTGGTTTCGATTGTCGGACGAATAAATATCCACGTCCTACCTAAGGTGTACGATAATCAGTGTACTAGTACACACGCTCCGCGGCGGAATTTCGGCCCCGGAATGGAATTCCGCGAAACCAGCGCCCTGTCGACCGTCTCGGAGTGCCGATTCTGAATTGTGGTCACATAAGCGATTCCGATACCCGGGCAGAAAGTTATGCCCAGTTCTTTCGCTGTATGGGTGGGTATAAACCGGAGAGGGTGACTATATCGGCGATCTTGTACCGACCAGATAGAAGTGCTGATTCCGAATTGGGGCCTCGGTGGCAGTTTCGATCACCGGGTGAACAAATATCCGCATCCTACCCAAGGTGTACGACAATCGATGTACTAGTACTCACGCTTCGCGGTGAAATTTTGTCCCCAGAATGGAATTCCGCGAAACCAACGCCCTGTCGACCGTCTCAGAGCGCCGATTTTGAATTGTGGTCACATAAACGATTTCGATGCCCAGGCAGAAAGTTATGCCCAGTTCTTTCGCTGAAGGGGTGCGAATAAACCGGAGGGGGTGACTATATCGACGATGTTCGTGCACCCATATCTACGACCAGGGGTGGAGATCTCGAGCCGAGTTGAACACGACTTCCGATCGCCGTGATAGGCGACTACGTGTGTTGGCCCTGCCAGTGATTCGCGTAATTGAGGGAGGCACTACTGCCAAAAAACCTTGGAATCGGGATATCGTCGGCTGGAATCACAATTTGGGAGTGCGAAACGAAGGTTTTCGACCCCGAAACGACATCTTATCAATTGAGACAAAAGGGGGGCAACGGGCGCCTCTGAGTGCCGATTCCGAATTGGGGTCTTATAAGCGATTCTGATAACCGAGCGAAAAGTTATGCCCATTTGAGAGCGAAGGGTATCCGTTTGTGATCGCATCGACAGCCCGCGACCATGCTCCCGAAGAGGAATTTGGGCGCCGGACCAGAAATCTCCGAATGCGACCTTGTGCCGACTCGGTCGAAGTGCCGATTTTGAATTGGGGCCTCGCATGCGGTTTCGATCGTCGGGCAAACAAATATCCGTTTCCTACCCAAGGTGTACGATAATCGGTGTACTAGTACACACGCTCCACGACAGAATTTCAGCCCCAGAAAGGAATTCCGATTCCGAATTGTGGTCACATAAGCGATTCCGATGCCCGGCAGAAAGTTATGCCCAGTTCTTTTTACTGAAGGGGTGGGAATAAACCGGAGGGGGTGACTATATCGGCGATGTTCGTGCACCTATATCTAGGACCAGGGGTGGAGATCTCGAGCCGAGTTGAACACGACTTCCGATCGCTGTGATAGGCCACTCCGTGTGTTGGCCCCGCCAACGATTCGCGTAATCGAGGGATGCGCTACTGCCAGAAAACTTGGAATCGGGGAGATCGTCGGCTGGAATCGCAATTTAGGAGTGCGAAACGAAGGTTTTTCGACCACGAAATGACATCTTATCGCCTGAGGCGATAAGGGGGAGACGGACGCCTCTGAGTGTCGATTCCGAATTGGTGTCTTATAAGCAATTCTGATAACTGAGCAGAAAGTTATGCCTGTTTGAGCGAAGGGTGTCCATATGCGATCGCATCAGTAGCCCGCGATCACGCTCCCGGAGAGGAATTTGGGCGCCAGAGCGGAAATCTTCGAATGCGACCTTGTGCCGACCGGGTCGAAGTGCCAATTCCGAATTAGTGCCTCGCGGCAGTTTTGATTGCCGGGCGAACAAATATCTGCGTCCTACCCAAGGTATACGACAATCGGTGTACTAGTACACACGCTCCGCGGCGGAATTTCGGCCCCGGAATGGAATTCACGAAACCAACGCCCTGTCGACTGTCTCGGAGTGTCGATTCTGAATTGTGGTCACATAAGCGATTCCAATGCCGTGATAGGCCGACTCCGTATGTTGGCCCCGCCAGCAATTCGCGTAATCGAGAGAGGCGCTACTTCCAGAAAACCTTGGAATCAAGGAGATCGTCGGCTGGAATCGCAATTTGGGAGTGCAAAACGATGGTTTTTCGACCGTAAGACGACGTCTTTTCGCCTAAGGCAATAAGGGGGCGACGAGCGCCTCTGAGTGTCGATTCCGAATTGGGGTCTTATAAGCGATTATGATAACCAAGCGGAATGTTATGCCCGTTTGAGAGAAGGGGTGTCCGTATGCGATCGCATCTGCAGCTCGCGACCACGCTCCGGGAGAGGAATTTGGGCTTCGGACCGGAAATCTCCGAATGCAACCTTGTGCTGACCGGATCAAACTGCCGATTCTGAATGAGGTCTCGCGGGCGGTTTCGATCACCGGGCGAACAAATAGCCGCGTCCTCCCCAAGGTGTACGACAATCGGTGTACTAGTACCCACGCTTCGCGACGAAATTTCGGCCCAAAAACAGAATTCCATAAAACCAGCGCCCTGTCGACCGTCTTGGAGTGCCGATTCTGAATTGTGGTCACATAACGATTCCGATGCCCGGGCAGAAAGTTATGCCCAGTTCTTTCGCTGAAAGGGTGGGAGTAAACATGAGGGGTTGACTATATCGGCGATGTTTGTGCACCCATATCTATGACCAGGGGTGGAGATCTCAACCTGAGTTGAACATGACTTCTGATAGCCGTGATAGGCCGACTCCGTGTGTTGGCCCCGCCAGCGATTCGCGTAATCGAGGGAGGCGCTACTGCCAGAAAACCTTGGAATCGGGGATATCGTCGACTGGAATAGCAATTTGAGAGTGTGAAACGAAGGTTTTTCGACCCCAAAATGACGTCTTATCACATGGGACAATAAGAGGCAACGGGCGCATCGGAGTGCCGATTCCGAATTGGGGTCTTGTAAGCAATCTGATAATCGAGCGGAAAGTTATGCCCGTTTGAGCGAAGGGGTGTCCGTTTGCGATCGCATCGGTAGCCCGCGACCACGCTCCCGGAGAGGAATTTGGGCACCGGACCGGAAATCTCCGAATGCGACCTTGTGCCGACCGGATCGCAGTGCCGATTCCGAATTGGAGCCTCGCGGGCGGTTTCGATCGCCGGGAGAACAAATATCCGTGTCCTACCCAAGGTGTACGACAATCGGTGTACTAGTACACACGCTCCGCGGCGGAATTTCGGCCCTGGAACGGAATTCTGCAAAACCAGCGCCCTGTCGACCATCTCAGAGTGCTGATTTCGAATTGTGGTCACACAAGCGATTCCGATGCTCGGACAGAAAGTTACGCCCAGTTCTTTCGCTGAAGGGGTGGGAATAAACAGAAGGGGTGACTATATCGGTGATGTTCGTGCACCTATATCTATGGCCAGGGGTGGATATCTCAACCCAAGTTGAACATGACTTCCGATCTCCGTGATAGGCCGACTCTATGTGTTAGCCCCGACAGCAATTTGCATAATCGAGGGAGGCGCTACTGCAAGAAAACCTTGGAATCGGGGAGATCGTCGACTGGAATCGCAATTTGGGAGTGCAAAATGAAGGTTTTTCGACCCCGAAACGACGTCTTATCGCCTGAGGCAATAGAGGGGCAACGGGCGCTCGGAGTACCGATTCCGAATTGGGGTCTTATATGCAATTCTGATAACTGAGCGGAAAGTTATGCCCATTTGAGCGAAGGGGTGTCCGTATGTGATCGCATCGGCAGCCCGCGACCACACTCTCGGAGAGGAATTTGGGCGCCGGATTGGAAATCTCCGAATGCGACCTTGTGCCGACCGATTGAAGTGCCAATTCTGAATTGGAGCCTCGTGGGCTGTGTCGATCGCCGGGAGAACAAATATCTGCATCCTAGCCAAGGTGTACAACAATCGGTGTACTAGTACACACGCTTCACGACGGAATTTCGGCCCTGGAACGGAATTCTACGAAACCAGCGCCCTGTCGACCGTCTCAAAGTGCTGATTCTGAATTGTGGTCACATAAGCGATTCTGATGCCCGGATAGAAAGTAATGCCCAGTTCTTTCGCTGAAGGGGTGGGAATAAACAGAAGGGGTGACTATATCGGCAATGTTCGTACACCTATATCTACGACCAGGGTGGAGATCTCTAGCCGAGTTGAACACGACTTCTGATTGCCCTGATAGGCCGACTCTGTGTGTTGGCCCCTCCAGTGATTCGCATAATCAAGGGAGGCGCTACTGCCAGAAAACCTTGGAATCGGGGAGATCATCGGCTGGAATCACAATTTTGGAGTGCGAAACAAAGGTTTTTCGACCCTGAAATGACGTCGTTTCGCTTGAGGCAATAAGGGGGCGACGGGCGCCTCTAAGTGCCGATTCCGAATTGGGGTCTTATAAGCGATTCTGATAACCGAGCGAAAGTTATGCCCATTTGAGCGAAGGGGTGTCTGTATACGATCACATCGGCAGCCTGCGACCATGCTCCCGGAGAGGAATTTGGGCGCCGGACTGGAAATCTCTAAATGCGACCTTGTGTCGACCGAATCAAAGTGTCGATTCCGAATTGGGGCCTTGCGGGCTGTTTCGATCGCCGAGCGAACAAATATCCGCGTCCTACCCAAGGTGTTCGACAATCGGTGTACTAGTACACACGCTCCGCGGTGGAATTTTGGCCCCGGAACAGAATTTCGTAAAACTATCGCCTGTCGACCGTCTCAGAGTGCCGATTCTAAATTGTGGTCACATAAGCGATTCTGATGCCTGGACATAAAGTTATGCCCAGTTCTTTCACTGAAGGGGTGGGAATAATCGGAGAGGGTGACTATATCGGCGATCTTCGTGCACCCATATTTATGACCAGGGTGGAGATCTCTAGCCGAGTTGAACACGACTTCCGATCGCCGTGATAGGCCGACTCAATGTGTTGGCCTCGCCAGTGATTCGCGTAATCGAGGGAGGCGCTACTGCCAGAAAACCTTGGAATCGAGGAGATCGTCGGCTGGAATCGCAATTTGGTTGTGCGAAATTAATAGGGTGTTTGGTTACAATTTTTTGTCTCTTTTTTCTTTAAAATTTTAAAAAAAGAGAAAAACACAATGAGGTGTTTGGTAAGTAGTTTTTTTTTAGTGTAAAATTTTTTTCCTATGTAAATCTCTTCAAAAAAAAAAAACAACTCCTAACCTATATTTATTTTAAAAACACACAAACTCTCTCTCAACCTCCCCCCCCCTCAACTGCGGCCCTCCTCTCCCCCCCAAACCCAACCGCCCCACCCCCCGGGGGCACCCCCCCCATGGGACCTCTTCCCGCTGCCAAACACTTCAACATAAAATTTAAAAAATTATTCATTTTTACCAAACACATAACAACATTTTTTATAATTTTAAATTTAAAATTGAAAGAGAACTCAACATCATTTTTTAAGTAGAAATAGTTTTTTTTTAATTACTCCCAAACACCCCTAAGGTTTTCGACCCCGAAACGACATCTTATCAGCTGAGGCAGGGCGACGGGCGCCTCTGAGTGCTGATTCAGATTCGGGGTCTTATAAGCGATTCTGGTAACCGAGCGGAAAGTTATGCCCGTTTGAGCGAAGGGGTGTCTATATGCGATCGCATCGGCAGCCCGCGACCACCCTCCCGGAGAGGAATTTAGGCATCGGACCAGAAATCTCTGAATGCGACCTTGTGCCGATCGGATCGAAGTGTCGATTCTGAATTGGGGCCTCGCGGGCGGTTTCGATCACCGGACGAACAAATATCCGCATCGTACTCAAGGTGTACGACAATTAGTGTACTAGTGCACACGCTCCGCGGCGGAATTTCGGCCTCGAAACAGAATTCCACGAAACCAGCACCATGTCGACTATCTCGGAGTGCCGATTTCGAATTGTGGTCACATAAGCGATTCTGATGCCCGGACAGAAAGTTATGCTCAATTCTTTCACTGAAGGGGTGGGAATAAACCGAAGGGGTGACTATATCGGCGATGTTCGTGCACCTATATCTACGACTAGAGGTGGAGATCTCTATCCAATTGAGCACGACTTCCTATTGTCGTGATAGGCTGACTCTGTGTGTTGGCCCCTCCAGCGATTCGCGTAATCGAAGGAGGCGCTACTGCCAGAAAACCTTGGAATCGGGGAGATCATAGGCTGGAATCACAATTTGGGAGTGCAAAATAAAGGTTTTTTGACCCTGAAATGACGTCGTATCACCTGAGGCAATAGGGGGGCGACGGACACCTCTGAGTGTCGATTCCGAATTGGGGTCTTATAAGCGATTCTGATAACCGAGCAGAAAGTTATGCCCGTTTGAGCGAAGGTGTCTGTATGCGATCGTATCGGCAGCCCGCGACCATGCTCCCGGAGAGGAATTTGGAGGCCGGACCGAAATCCCTGAATGCGACCTTGTGCCGACTGGATCAAAGTGCCGATTCCGAATTGGGGCCTTGCGGGGGTTTCGATCGCCGAGCGAACAAATATCCGCATCCTACCCAAGGTGTTCGACAATCGGTGTACTAGTACACACGCTCCGCGGTGGAATTTTGGCCCCGAAACGGAATTCTGCAAAACCATCGCCCTATCGACCGTCTCGGAGTGCCGATTCCGAATTGTGGTCACATAAGCGATTCCGATGCCTGGACATAAAGTTATGCCGAGTTCTTTCGCTGAAGGGGTGGTGTGGACAGCAAAAATGGAACAAGATGAGAGGCCCAATGCCACATCACCTATATCCCCATCTAAAAGGCCCATGAAGCCCACTACAAAGAGGCCCACGTCTCCCATGCATGGAGGTGAGCTTAAGAAAGCTCAACACCCCCACTACCGTCCAAAAAAACTATCAAAAAGTGGGGCAAGATGCTGGCTGCGTATAGGGCTTTTGAGGGCCTCTTTTGGGGGTCTTTCTAGAAGGGTGGAGAGGCAAAAAAGGTGGCAGGGGCTGCCTGCAAAAATTCTGGAAGGCTCTTGGAAAAAGGTGGAAAAAGGGGGGCTTGCGTGAGAGGCTTGGAGAGGGGGTAAGGGCCATCTTCTCCAGGGGGCTTTTGTTGGTTTCCTGCTCTTCCGGGAGCCTCTGCTGCAGCAAGAGTGAAAGGAAGAGAAGGAAGAGAGGCTGGTTGGGGGGGTGTGCTTTTCTTCTCCCACAAGCCAGAAACAAAGAGGCAAAGGAGCTCCTGCATTTTTTGCTCAAAGGGCTCCACCCGTGAGGCCATCTGCAAGAAGAAGGCAAGGAAGAGAGGGTAAGAGAAGAGAAAAAAGAGAGAAAAGAAAAGGGAGAGAGAGGTGTTGTGTTGTCTTGTCAAAGGGGAGAGGAGAGGAGTGAGTGGCACGTTGGAGCTCTCCCTTCCCCCTCTTCTCTTGGGTTCCTTTGTACTCTTCTCTCTTTGCATAAGAATAGTCTATCCACTTTCTCCTCTTCCTTTCATGTGAATAGTTTAATATTGTGCATTTAATGCATATTCTCTCCCCATCTCATCTTGGTTTTAATCTTTCTTTCTTTGCAAAAGGAGGTCACGGGAAGGGGGTTTCCTCTTCATAGAGGGATGTTTCCTTCCCCTTTAACACCTCCAAATGAGGCCTTTCCATGCCTCTCATACCTCAATAAATGAGATCATGGAGGTATGGGACCCTTTCTCCCATTCAATGCATGCATAGCATGCCAAATTCCTCCCACCGATGAGCCACGTTTCTTGCTGTTTTGGACCTGCAAAAGGGTGTTCTACCACTGTTTTAACAGCCCTTAGGGGTCCCCATTGCGGTCAATGCATGCCCATGGTAATAGTCAAGGGGTTGGGCAATCAATGCTCATGCCTTCTTGTCTAAACACCATCCCCAAGAGACCCATTAAAAGCCCAATAGGACATTGTTCGCCCTCTCAATAGATGATTCCATCACGGTTTTCCAGCCCCCTTGATGTGCATCTAAACCAATATCAAACAGTCCCCTAAGAGTCCCATCTCGGTCTTTGCATGCCCAATTTGCTAGCCAAGGGGTTGGGCAAATAATGCCTAGGCCTTCTTGTATAGCTCACCAAGCAATAGGTTACAAATTCGTCTCAAGCAACAAGACCATCCCTGCCATGAGCAAGGGTGCTCTAGGAGAGAGGCAGCTGTCACCATTTGCACAGATAACCACCCGCGCCGATTCGGCCTAAAACTGATCCTGGCAGCCTTGCAGGACCACGGAGGGCTGCGCCGATTCGACATCCTCTGGTTATCATGACGGCTGAAGTCATATGAGCAAAATCATTGCTCGGTGTGACATCAGCCAATCAATAGTCAAATAGCTCAATATAAGACCCATCCACACCCCTGGGTTGGACAATATAATGTTTATGTCCGGATGGGTGGGTTTATATGTTGTTCATCCGTCCCATGGGTTGCTTGGTCATGATATTTCCCGAATCTCCATAGGCGTGCCTGGGGGATCGGGGTCATGTGCCATTGGAGATATGTCATTCTATGACATACACTCTCTCTTTTGGTACCATCTCCGCATATGGTGGATGAGTACCGCGCTTTCCCCTTATCGACCACGATAAGGGGAAATGCTGCCGAATTTTCCCCGCGAGGGTTGAGTTGGCGCAAAAATCCCTAAAAGAGGTCATTAGCTTCCAATTGAGTTGGCAACGTTGCAAACAAGCACCGATTCATTGAAGTCTATCACTTCAGTGGGGTTGCGTCGATTCAATTTTTGTTGTCTGCCGCGCCGAATCAAGGCTGTCCCTGAGCTGCGCCGTATCGAGTGTGCCCCGGTTGCCAAATGACTACTAAACGGCCTAGCTGCGTCGAATCGTGAACAGAACTTCATTTAAATGTTTCAAAAAGAACCAAGTGACAAATTGAAAGCTTTTCCATGGTAAAAGAAACAAAAGATTAATTAATCACCCTATGTTTTAAATGCCTCAAAAAGAAGCAAAAGACCAAATTGAACCTTTTTCAAGCAACAAACAACAAAGGACCATCTCATGTTTTACAAAAGAGCAAAAGACCAAGTCAAGCTTTTCCGAGTAAATAAAAGATCACCTCATGTTTTACCACGGGGTAAAAGACTCAAATCAAAATTGTTTTCACCAAAAGACCAAATTCATCCTTTTTCTAAATAACAAAGATCGTCTCATGTTTTACAAAAGAATGAAGGATCAAATCAAGCTCTTCCAAGTAAGTAAAAGATCATTTCGTGTTTAACAAAAACAAAGGGGTATAAAGACCCAATTGAAGTTGTTTTCAGACAAAAGACCCAATTGAAATTGTTTTTCAACAAATGACCAAATAGATCATTTCCTGGTTTGTGTTTCTCAAATATAATAAAGGCCAAATTGAACTTTCTCATGATAAATGAGTCAGTAGGCGAAGAGATTCAGTAGTCGACCAAGTAAGAGATCAAATGAGTCTGAATAGGCGTTTGTTCCGCTTAATAGTGCCTTGGCTCTAATTTAAATTGCATTTCGCACCTCTATCGGATGTCTCCGCTTCAGGTCATAAGGCTTTCTAAATCTGGCGATTAATCAAGGGTTTTCCCTCTCAGAGGGATGTAATTAACGTCGTTGCGTCTAGGCAACGGCGGGATTTTGGTCCAGGACCCGACACTTCACTTTCGTTTGACGAAGTCGAACGACGCGCACAATAGACCCAAAGCCCTCCGACTCTCGGAGGCAGAACACTTTGTTGCCATTCCGGCGGCTGGCACGCACGCGCTCTGCAATTGTAAGGTCATCTCTCGTCACCATTACTCGTGTAGCATCCGACGGGATTGAATTTGCAATCGCAGCCATGAGAAAAAGAGCAACATGATAAATAGATCTTTAAAAGATTTAAATAATTCCATTTCGACGGGTGGGAATAAACCGGAGAGGGTGACTATATCGGCGATCTTCGTGCACCCATATCTATGACCAAGGGTGGAGATCTCTAGCCGAGTTGAACACGACTTCCGATCGCCGTGATAGGCCGACTCCGTGTGTTGGCCTCGCCAGCGATTCGTGTAATTGAGGGAGGCGCTACTACCAGAAAACCTTGGAATCGGAGAGATTGTCGGCTGGAATCACAATTTGGGAGTGCGAAATGAAGGTTTTTCGACCCCAAAATGACATCTTATCAGTTGAGACAATAGGGGGGCGACGTACGCCTCTGAGTGCCGATTCCGAATTGGGGTCCTATAAGCAATTCTGATAACCGAGCGGAAAGTTATGCCTATTTGAGCGAAGGGGTGTCCGTATGCGATCGCATCGGCAGCCCGCGACAACGCTCCCATAGAGGAATTTGGGCATCAGACCGGAAATCTTTGAATGCAACCTTGTGCCGACCGGATCGAAGTGCCGATTCCGAATTGGGGCCTCGTGGGCGGTTTTGACCGCCGGGAGAACAAATATCTACGTCTTACCCTAGGTGTACGACAATCGGTGTACTAGTACACAAGCTCTGCGGCGGAATTTCCGCCCCAGAATGGAATTCCATGAAACTAGCGCCCTGTCGACCGTCTCGGAGTGCCGATTTCAAATTGTGGTCACATAAGCGATTTCGATGCCAAGACAAAAAGTTATGCCCAGTTCTTTCGCTGAAGGGGTGGGAATACACGGAGAGCGTGACTATATTGACGATCTTTGTGCACCGATATCTATGACCAGGGTTGGAGATCTCTAGCCGAGTTGAACAGAACTTCCGATCACCGTGATAGGCCGACTCCGTGTGTTGGCCCCGCTAGTGATTCACGTAATCGAGGGAGGCGCTACTGTCAGAAAACCTTGGAATCAGGGAGATCGTCGGCTAGAATCGCAATTTGGGAGTGTGAAACGAAGGTTTTTCGACCACGAAATGACATCTTTTCGCCTGAGGCAATAGGGGGGCGACGGGCGCCTCTGAGTGCCGATTCCAAATCGGGGTCTTATAAGCGATTCTGATAACCGAGCGGAAAGTTATGCCCATTTGAGCGAAGGGGTGTCCGTATGCGATAGCATCGACAACCCGTGACCACCCTCCCGGAGAGGAATTTAGGCGTCGGACCAGAAATCTCTGAATGCGACCTTGTGTCGACCGGATCGAAGTGCCGATTCTGAATTGGGGCCTCGTGGGCAGTTTCGATCACCGGACGAACAAATATCCGCGTCCTACCTAAGGTGTACGACAATCGGTGTGCTAGTACACACGCTCTGCGGCTGAATTTCGGCCCCAAAATGGAATTCCATGAAACCAGTGCCCTGTCAACCGTCTCGGAGTTCCGATTCCAAATTGTAATCACATAAGCGATTTCGATGCCCGGACAGAAAGTTATGCCCAGTTCTTTCATTGAAGGGGTGGGAATAAACCAAAGGGGGTGACTATATCGGCGATTGCCGTGTACCGATATCTATGACCAGGGGTGGAGATCTCTAGCCGAGTTGAACACGACTTCCGATCACCGTGATAGGCCGACTCCGTGTTTTGGCCCCGCCAACGATTCGCGTAATCGACGGACGCACTATTGCCAGAAAACCTTGGAATCGGGAAGATCGTCAGCTAGAATCGTAATTTGGGAGTGTGAAACGAAGTTTTTTCATCCCCAAAACGACATCTTATCGCCTGAGGCAATAGGGGGGCGACGGGCGCCTCTAAGTGCCGATTCTAAATCGGGGTCTTACAAGTGTTTCTCATAACCGAGCAGAAAGTTATGCCCGTTTGAGCGAAGGGGTGTCTGTATGCGATCACATCGACAGCCTGCGACCACGCTCCCGGAGAGGAATTTGCGCGTCAGAATGGAAATCTTTGAATGCGACCTTGTGCTGACCAGATCGAAGTGCTGATTTCGAATTGGGGCATCGTGGGCAGTTTCAATCGCCGGACGAACAAATATCTGCGTCCTACCCAAAGTGTACTAGTACACACGCTCCACGGCTGAATTTTAACCCCGAAACGGAATTCTGCGAAACCAGTGCCCTTTCGATCGTCTCGGAGTGCCGATTCCGAATTATGGTCACATAAGCGATTCCGATGCCCGGAAAGAAAGTTATGCCCAGTTCTTTCGCTGAAGGGGTGGGAATAAACCGGAGGGGGTGACTATAACGGCGATGTTCGTGTACCCATATATATGACCAGGGATGGAGATCTAGACCCGAGTTCAACACGACTTCTGATCGATGTGATGGGCCGATTCCGTGTGTTGGCCCCGCCAGCGATTCGCGTAATCGAGGGAGGTGCTACTGCTAGAAAACCTTAGAATCGGGGAGATCATCGACTGGAATAGCAATTTGGGAGTGTGAAACAAAGGTTTTTTTACCCCGAAACGACGTCTTATCACCTGAGGCAATAAGGGGGCGACGGGTGTCTCGGAGTGTCGATTCCGAATTGGGGTCTTATAAGCGATTATGATAACCGAGCGGAAAGTTATGCCCGTTTGAGCGAAAGGGTGTCCGTTTGCGATCGCATCGGCAGCCTGCGACCATGCTCCCGGAGAAGAATTAGGTGCCGGATCGGAAATCTTCGAATGTGACCTTGTGTCGACCGAGTTGAAGTGTCGATTCTGAATTGGGGCCTCGCGGGTGGTTTCGAACGTCGGGCGAACAAATATCCACATCCTACCCAAGGTGTATGACAATCGGTGTACTAGTACACATGCTCCACGGCGGAATTTCGGCCCCGAAACGGAATTCCGTGAAACCAACGCCCCGTCGACCGTCTCGTAGTGCCGATTCCGAATTGTGGTCACATAAGCGATTCCGATGCCTGGACAGAAAGTTATGCCCAGTTCTTTCGCTAAAGGGATGGGAATAAACCAGAGGGGGTGACTATATCAGCGATGTTCGTGCACCTATATCTACGACCAGGGGTGGAGATCTCTAGCCGAGTTGAACACGACTTCCGATCACCGTGATAGGCCGACTCTGTGTGTTGGCCCGCTAGCGATTCGCATAATCAAGGGAGGCGCTACTGCCAGAAAACCTTGGAATCGGGGAGATCGTCGGCCGGAATCGCAATTTAGGAGTGTGAAACAAAGGTTTTTCCACCCCAAAATGATGTCTTATCACTTGAGGCTATAGGGGGCGACGGGCGCCTCTGAGTGTCGATTCTGAATTGGGGTCTTATAAGCGATTCTGATAACCGAGCGGAAAGTTATGCTCGTTTGAGCGAAGGGGTGTCGGTATGCGATCGCATCGGTAGGCCGCGACTATTCTCCCGGAGAGGAATTTGGGCGCCAGATTGGAAATCTCTGAATGCGACCTTGTGCTGACCAGATCGAAGTACCGACTCCGAATTGGGGCCTCGCGGGCGGTTTCGATCGCCAGGCAAAGAAATATCTGCGTCCTACGCAAGGTATACGACAATCGGTGTACTAGTACACACGCTCCGCGGCGGAATTTCGGCCCCGAAATAGAATTCCACGAAACCAACACCTTGTCTACCGTCTCGGAGTGCCGATTCCGAATTGTGGTCACAAAAGCGATTCCGATGCCCGGACAGAAAGTTATGCCCAATTCTTTCGTTGAAGGGATGGGAATAAACCAGAGAGGGTGACTATATCGGCGATCTTCGTGCACTCATATCTATGACCAGGGGTGGAGATCTCTAGCCGAGTTGAACACGACATCCGATCGCCGTGATAGGCCGACTTCCGATCACCAACGATTCGCGTAATCGAGGGAGACGCTACTGCCAGAAAACCTTGGAATCGGGAGGTTATCGACTGGAATAGCAATTTGGGAGTGTGAAACGAAGGTTTTTTGACCCCGACACGACGTCTTATCGCCTGAGGAAATAAGGGGCAATGGGCGCCTCGGAGTGCCGATTCTGAATTGGGGTCTTATAAGTGATTCTGGTAACCAAGCGGAAAGTTATGCCTGTTTGAGCAAAGGGGTGTTTATTTGTGATTGCATCGACAGCCCGCGACCACGCTCCGGAGAGGAATTTCGGTGCCGGATCGGAAATCTCCGAATGCGACCTTGTGCCGACCGGGTTGAAGTGCCGATTTCGAATTAGGGCCTCGCGGGTGGTTTCGATCGACGAGCGAACAAATATTTGCGTCCTACCCTAGGTGTACGACAATAGGTGTACTAGTACACACGCTCCATGGCAAAATTTCGGCCCCGGAACGGAATTCCGCAAAACCAGCGCCCTGTCGACCGTCTTAGAGTGCCGATTCTGAATTGTGGTGTAAGGCCCTCAAATTTCCGTCGCATTTTTTTGTGTGTGTCGTGCGTGTGAATATTGTGCTTGTGTATGTATGCATGTATCTACGGATGTATTAATTAGTATACTTATGTGTGTATGTGTATAATTTAGGTATAAATAATGTATGTATTGCTTGATGGTAGTGTGTGCACAATACCATATAGATATACATGTATATATACATGATGTGCATGGGTTTTCTGCATGTTTTGACCTCTGGCCGAAGGGCCAGTTGGCGTCAACCTATTGGATGCCAAGTCTTGTCAACGTCAACTCATGTGACGTCAACACTTAAATAGGCGACGACCAATGTTGACGTCAATATTCCTGACCTGCATGCGTTGCAGAGCCGAAAATTCCGGAAGCAAGCCACCACAACCATTGGGGAGCTGTCCCCAACGGTCTGAAAGGCCATCTTGTCACCCCTGCGTGATGGGAGACCCCCTCTCCTATATACAACCCATTTTACAACCCTAAGCCTTCTCTTTGCCCCTTTGCAAGAGAGGAAGAAGAGGAAGGAGTGAAACCCTATTTTCGGACTATGAGAAACCCTCAACTTTGCAACCCAAAATCTGAAGTTCTGAAGCTTGATCCGGCCACCTGCTGCATCAAGGAGCTTGCTGGATCATCAAGGAAGGCATCCCCGACCTCAGATTACACTAGAGCTTGCTCAAGAACCCGGACAGCCCAAGGAGAGCTTCACCAAGCCTTTTGATCCTTTGGGGTATACCTAAAAGGCAAGTACCCTACCCATAACGTCCATGTATGTGTCTAGGTTGGTTTTATCATTTTTATGCATTTTCCCTCGTGTCTTAGATCCCCCAATTCACCCTATCTTTGGAGCTCGGGTCTGTGTTTTGCACAGACCTGAACTTAACGACAACACCTGTTGTCGTTAAGATCATGCTTAGCGTCCAGCGATTGTGCCGTTAACATTAATTAGCGGCCATAGCTTGCCGTTAAGTTCATCTGAGCAGAACAGCAAGCTGTTATGCCCTTCTATATGATTAATTTCAATACGTTTCACGATGAGGATATAATGTAATCTTTTATATGCTATGTATACTAGCTAACGTGATGGATGGGAATGTGAATGTACACTTAGTTTGTGGATGGTAGAGCTTATTTACATATTTGAAAGCACGTGGAAGAATGTTCATGTGTATGTTCTCCCCATTATCCTGATAATCCGTGGTAAAATCATGTTGCCCTAATTTTGTTAGACCATGTATGTGCAACCCTGTCTGTGCTCTGAGTTTCTGGAATTTTCCATGCTTGTATGATTTATTGAATTTTCTGTTTTGGGAAATAGAAATCATGCGTAGGTCACGATAAATCTTCCGTAAATTGTGTATTGCCCAATAAATTCGAGAATAAATCATGTGGCTCTATGCATGCTAGGGTTCAGACAGTGAGTTGTTAAATTTGTGATTGGTGTTCAACTTCATGCTAACTTGAATTGTGGATAGCATGTGAATTCGATGTTATATTTTTTGTAATTATGTTTTAGATTAGAAAAAACTGAAAATTTGCATGTGGGATCCTAAACCCGAAATCAGCTAGTGGTTAAAATTTCAGGTCATTTGGACAAGCATATGATGCAATATGAATTTTCTATATAGAAATGCAAAATTTATGCATGTCGTTGCAAAAATGATTTAATTCCGTTTATTTCAACCTGAAGGGTGAAATTCCCTGAGTGTAAAATTTCTGTAATTGTAGTGTCGTGTGTGAATGAGTGAATGAGGGAGATGTGAGTGTCATGTGCTAAACTAAGTGCTTAAATCGGAAAACGTGTAATGTGTAAATTGTGCCAAGTGTGACACTGCTTCCACAGAGGGTAGTGGAACCATATCAGGGAAAATTCCCCCTGAGAAGGTTCAATGTGTTGTGACCCTAAGGGCATTAGGGGGAAATCCTGGAGGTAGACAAGTACCACTGGTTAGGGTAGAGACTTGTTCTCCCAGTCTGCGCAGTCCAAGAGTCGCCATTGTATTGCCTAGATGGCGTCTATGTGATGTGATGTGTTGTGTCCTTCTTTGGTGGTTTGAACTATGTGTCACGGCACTAAATGTGAATGTGTAAATGTGTATGTGTTCATGTGAATGTGAACAATGTGTAAAAGTGCATGTGTAAAGCGTGAAATATGCGAATTCGAATTGTGTAAAAATGTGAAACCAAAATATGAGGATGTGAGTTTGTAATCCATGTTATGACAATCTGAAATCATGCTTAAACAGTAGCTTTACTATGTTATGATCATGTTTATGTATGCAAAATGCCTAGAATCCATGCTAGGGATAATTGTTAAGCATATATAAACAACTTCCATACTTGGTTGTTCACATGTTGTGACTTAATCGTTGTTGTAGCTCTCATGTGTTAGATTATGGTTGCTAAAGCATGTAAAACCAGCAAGCTTAAAGCATGTAAAATGGTTACGTATATGCGAAGGAATGTGTAGATTCCATGTTAGGTATGTTCCTTTCATGCATGCTCGGAAATTCATGTTAATGTCTTTCATGTCTTAGTTGGTTGAAGGTAGATTTCTATGTGAGAAATGAATAGAGAGCATGTGATAGGTGATTCTATTTTTGGAAATCTGAAAGCATAGTTCATGTGTTTAAATTGTAGATTCACCATGATAGGTTGTATAATTTGATGTCAAGCATGCTACAGGTTGTGTCTTGTGAACGTGTATGTAAGAACCTACTAGGATATGTGCATGAACGGTATGTGTAGAATTACTTGCGGAGTCTTTTAGACTCACTACTTGCTTCGGCGTACAGGTGTAGTTGGTGACGAGACACTTGTGGAGGAGACGTTGGAGACCGATTCCGAGTGCGGAGATTAGAGTGTTGGAGTACTTGTGACATTTTGTGATTTTCATAGTATGTAAATTGAACATTGTACTAGCATTATCATGGAAGAATGTATAAGTATGGACATTTATGTATTTGAATTTCAGCTATTTAAATTATGTGGACTTTTAGTTCTTTAAATGTTATCGAATCATGTATGCTAAATGTGGATGATGAATGAAATGAAGACAGTGGTTCTTTTACTTCCGCTACTCTGTTCTTATATTCACGTGTATCTCAACTGAATGTTATTGTTGGGTAAATGTCCCACTGTGATGACGCTCGCTATACCGACGTGGGTTGGTATAACTGTACCGGTATAATGAGGGTCGTCGCATGTGGTCACATAAGCGATTGCAATGCCCGGGCAGTAAGTTATGCCCAGTTCTTTCGTAGAAGGGGTGGGTATAAACCGGAGGGGTGACTATATCGGCGATGTTCATGCACCTATATCTACGACCAGGGGTGAAGATCTCGACCCGAGTTGAACACGACTTTCGATCGCCGTGATCGGCCGACTCTGTGTGTTAGCCCTGCTATTGATTCGCGTAATTGAGGGGGGCGCTATTGCCATAAAACCTTGGAATCAGGGAGATCGTCGGCCGGAATCGTAATTTGTGAGTGCGAAATGGAGGTTTTTCGACCCCTAAACGACGTCGAATCGCCTGAGGCAATACAAGGGCGACGGGCGCCTCGGAGTGTCGATTCTGAATTGGGGTCTTATAAGTGATTCTGATAACCGAGCGGAAAGTTATGCTTGTTTGAGCGAAGGGGTGTCCGTATGCGATCGCATCGGTAGCCCGCGACCACGCTCCCGGAGAGGAATTTGGGCGCCGGACTGGAAATCTTCGAATGCAACCTTGTGCCAACCGGATCGAAGTGCCGATTCCGAATTGGGACTTCGCGGGCGGTTTCAATCACCAGGAAAACAAATATCCACGTCCTTCCCAAGGTTTACGACAATCAGTGTACTAGTAACACATGCTCCGTGGCGGAATTTCGGCCCCAGAACGAAATTCTGCGAAACCAGCGCCTTGTCGATCATCTCAGAGTGTGGATTACGAATTGTGATCATATAAGCGATTCCGATGCCTGGGCAGAAAGTTATGCCCAGTTCTTTCGCTGAAGGAGTGGGAATAAACCAGAGGGGTGACTATATCGGCAATGTTCGTGCACCTATATCTACGACCAGGGGTGGAGATCTCGACCCAAGTTGAACAGGACTTCCGATCGCCGTGATAGGCCGACTCTGTGTGTTAGCCCCGCTAGCGATTCGCGTAATCGAGAGAGGTGCTACTGCCAGAAAACCTTGGAACCGGGGAGATCGTCGGCTGGAATTGCAATTTGGGAGTGTGAAACGAAGGTTTTTTGACCCAGAAATGACGTCTTATCGCCTGAGGCAATAGGGGGGCGACGGGCGCCTCGGAGTGCCGATTCTGAATTGGGGCTTATAAGTGATTCTGATAATCGAGCGGAAAGTTATGCCCGTTTGAGCGAAGGGGTGTCCGTATATGATCGCATCGGCAGCCCGCGACCACGCTCCTGAAGGGGAATTTGGGCGTCGGACTGGAAATCTCCGAATGCGACCTTGTGCCGACCGGATCGAAGTGCCGATTCCAAATTGGGGCCTCACGGGCGGTTCTGATCGCCGGGTGAACAAATATCTGCATCCTACCCAAGGTGTACGACAATCGGTGTACTAGTACTCACGCTCCCCGGTGGAATTTCGGCCCCAGAACGAAATTCCATGAAACCAGCGGCCTGTCGACCGTCTTGGAGTGCCGATTTCGATTTATGGTCACATAAGCGATTCGGATACCCGGGCAGAAAGTTATGCCCAGTTCTTTCGCTGAAGGGGTGGGAATAAACTAGAGAGGGTGACTATATCAGCGATGTTCGTGCACCCATATCTACGACCAGGGGTGGAGATTTCGTCCCGAGTTGAACATGACTTCTGATTGCCGTGATAGGCCGACTCCATGTGTGGGCCCCGCCAGCGATTCACGTAATCGAAGGAGGTGCTACTGCCAGAAAACCTTGGAATCAGGGAGATCGTCGACTGGAATAGTAATTTGGGAGTGTGAAACGAAGGTTTTTCGACCCCGAAATGACATCTTATTGCCTGAGGCAATAAGGGAGCGACGGGCGTCTTGGAGTGCCGATTCCGAATTGTGGTCTTATAAGCGATTCTGGTAACCAAGTGGAAAGTTAAGCCTATTTGAGCAAAGGGGTGTCCGTTTGCGATCGCATCGACAGCCCGCGACCATGCTCCCAGATAGGAATTTGGGCACCGGACAGAAATCTTCGAATGCGACCTTGTGCCGACCGAGTCGAAGTGTCGATTCTGAATTGGGACCTCACAGGCAGTTTCGATCGCCGGGAGAACAAATATTTGCGTCCTACCCAAGTGTAGACCCCATTTCTGACCCATAAGTCGAGCAAAATCCCTTGTCGTATCATTGATGCCCCGCGTGGCTCATCATCGTCAAGCTGGTTTTCTGTGATCATGACATCATTTCCATTAGTTCATCACCCTGGAGGACCCTTCCTGGTCAAATAAATCTCTCTCTAGCTCTCTGAGTCAGGAGTCCGATGTTTCAATCCGAAGACTACGCATGGAGATTGGACACATTGCATGGCCAAAATGCAGAAAAGTCCTGAAGGCGACAGGCCCTATGTCGCGTTCCTGAAAACGACAGACCCTATGTCGCGATCATAAATCCACATTTTAATCCTTGAAAAATCGTAAAATGACTTGAAGTCACCTTCCATATAAGGAAGGCGACGTATCGAGGCGTCGCATTCAGGAAGGCGACCAGAAGGCTGTCGCGTTCAGGACCTTAAACAGGAAACCCTTTCCGAAGCCAACTTGGACACATGCCAAAGATAGTAATTGCTTTATTTGGACGTCTAAATCACGTCCAAATCCTTTCAAATTTGGAGGAGACCTTCCTAACATGTCCCTTTCCAAGTTCCAATTGCCCATACGCAGCCATACTTAACCAAAGTTGGACTCCTTCCCATTATTCCTCTCAGACCCGAGTTGGGAATAATCACCCATAAGTACCTCGTCTCTGCATCTTTTTGGGCAAGGCCGGAGTCTGCTTCTTCTTCCTCCAGAGAGCTTCATCTTCCACGAAGAGAGCTTCTCCTCCAGACGCCTCATAAGAGGCCCCAGGGCGTTTTCCCATCGGCTACACAATTCCTCTCCCCTTCTTCTCTTTATTTCATTCAATTCTTGCATGCATAGTATTGTTTTCTTCATAGATTAACATTAGATCACGACACACACACCCAAACTTAACACCCACAGGGGTTAAAAGCCCCAATCTCGTGAGTTTCCTCCATTATAGTTCATGTTTTCATACTTTTCATTGAATAGATCATCTAGGCACAAATTCTAATGGGTGTTTATCTTGTTTAAATCACTTTGGCAGGTGTTTGAAGGTCAGAGCAAGGTGAGGCTCTTGCCCCTCGGCCAGATGAGGAGCGAGAAGACAAAGAACCTACGTTTCCATCCATTAAAGAGGAAGGCGACCAAGCCCCCTGTCGCGATAAAGAAGGCGCCGCCGTCTACGTCGCGTTCAGACCAAAGCATAGCGACGACCTCTGTGTCGCATTACTAGGTACGCCTCCTTTTTACTTTTTTTCTTTCCAACGTAGTCACCCTCCATCTGAACATCCAGAGGCGACTGCATTGGTGGCAATCACGGTAAATTTCCAATTCCCCATATTCATATTTTCATCAAGAAAAGGGAGCACAATCCCGTGATTACACCAAGGTGTACGACAATCGGTGTACTAGTACACACGCTCCGCGGCAGAATTTTGGCCCCGAAACAGAATTCTGCGAAACCAGTGCCCTGTCGACCGCCTCAGAGTGCTGATTCTAAATTGTGGTCACATAAGCGATTCCGATGCCCGGGCAGAAAGTAATGCTAGTTCTTTCGCTGAAGGGGTGGGAATAAACCGGAGGGGTGACTATATCGGTGATGTTCGTGCACCTATATCTACGACTAGGAGTGGAGATCTCAAGCGGATTTGAACACGACATCTGATCGCCGTGATAGGCCAACTGCGTGTGTTGACCTCGCCAGTGATTCGCGTAATCGAGGGAGGTGCTACTACCAGAAAACCTTGGAATCGAAAAGATCGTCGGCTGGAATCATAATTTAGAGTGCGAAATGAAGGTATTTCGACCTCGAACTACATCTATCACTTGAGGCAATACAAGGCAACAGGCGCCTCGGAGTGTCGATTCCGAATTGGGGTCTTATAGCGATTCTGATAACCGAGCGGAAAGTTATGCCTATTTGAGCGAAGGGTGTCCGTATGCGATCACATCCACAGCCGCGACCACGCTCCTGGAGAGGAATTTCGGTACAGGACCGGAAATCTCTAAATGCGACCTTGTGCTGACCGGATCGAAGTGCCGATTCCAAATTGGGGCCTCCGGGTGGTTTCGATCGTCGGGAGAACAAATATCCACGTCTACCCAAGGTGTACGACAATCGGTGTACTAGTACACACGCTCCGCGATGAAATTTTGGCCCCGGAACGGAATTCTGCGAAACCAGTGCCCTGTCGACCGTCTCAGAGTGCCGATTCCAAATTGTGGTCACATAAGCATTTCTGATGCCCGGACAGAAAGTTATGCCCAGTTCTTCGTTGAAGGGGTGGGAATAAACTAGAGGGGTGACTATATCGGCGATGTCGTGCACCTATTCTATGACCGGGTGGAGATCTCGACCCGAGTTGAACACGACTTCCGATCGCCGTGATAGGCCGACTCTGTGTGTTAGCCCCACCAGAGATTCGCGTAATCGAGGGAGGCGCTACTGCCAGAAAACCTTCGAATCGGGGAGATCGTCGGCTGGAATCGCAATTTGGGAGTGTGAAACGAAGGTTTTTCGACCCCGAAACAACGTCTTATCGCCTGAGGCAATATAGGGGAGATGGGCGCCTCGAAGTGTCGATTCCAAATTGGGGTCTTATAAGCGATTCTGATAATCGAGTGAAAAATTATATCTGTTTGAGCGAAGGGGTGTCCGTATGCGATCGCATCGGCAGCCCGCGACCACGCTCCCAGAGAGGAATTTGGGCACCGGACAGGAAATCTCTGAATGCGACCTTGTGCCGACCGGATCGAAGTGCCGATTCTGAATTGGGGCCTCGCGGGCGGTTTCGATCGCCGGGAGAACAAATATCCGTGTCTTACCAAGGTGTACGACAATCGGTGTACTAGTACACACGCTCTGCGGCGAAACTTTGGCCCCGGAACGGAATTCCGCAAAACCAGTGCTCTGTCGACGTCTCAGAGTGTCGATTCCAAATTGTGGTCACATAAGTGATTCCGATGCTCGGGCATAAAGTTATGCCCTGTTCTTTCGCTGAAGGGGTGAGAATAAACCGGAGGGGTGACTATATCGGTGATGTTCGTGCACCTATATCTACGACCAGGGATGTAGATCTCGACCCGAGTTGAACACGACTTCCGATCGTCGTGATAGGCCGACTCTGTGTGTTAGCCCCGCCAGTGATTCACGTAATCGAGGGAGTGCTACTGCCAGAAAACCTTCGAATCAGGGAGATCGTCGGCTGGAATCGCAATTTGGGAGTGCGAAACGAATGCTTTTCGACCCCGAAACGATGTCTTATCACCTGAGGCAATACAGGGGCGACGGGCGTCTCAGAGTGTTGATTCCAAATTGGGGTCTTATAAGCGATTCTGATAATCGAGCGGAAAGTTATACCTGTTTGAGCAAATGGGTGTCGTATGCGATCGCATCGGCAACCCGCGACCATGCTCCTGGAGAGGAATTTGGGCGCCGGACAGGAAATCTCCGAATGTGACTTTGTGCCGACGGATCGAAGTGCCGATTCCGAATTGAGGGCTCACGGCGGTTTGATCGCCGGGAGAACAAATATTTGCGTCCTACCCAAGGTGCACGACAATCTGTGTACTAGTACACATGCTCTGCGGCAGAATTTCGGCCCCGAAACGGAATTCCGCAAAACCAGCACCATGTCGACCGTCTCAGAATGTCGATTCTGAATTGTGGTCACATAAGCAATTCTGATATCTGAACAGAAAGTATGCCCAGTTCTTTCGCTGAAGGGGTGGAATAAACCGAGGAGTGACTATATCGGTGATGTTCGTGCACCTATATCTATGACAGGGAGGCGATCTCTAGCCGAGTTGAACACGACTTCCGATCGCCGTGATAGGTCAACTCTGTGTGTTGGCCCAGCCAGCAATTCGCGTAATCAAGGGAGGAGCTACTGCTAGAAAACCTTGGAATCGGGGAGATCGTCGGATGAAATCGCAATTTTTTAGTGCGAAACAAAGGTTTTTCGACCCCGAAACGACGTCTTATCGCCTGAGGCATAGGGGGCGACGGGCGCCTCTGAGTGTCGATTCCAAATTAGGGTCTTATAAGCGATTTTGATAACCGAGCAGAATGTTATGCCCATTTGAGCGAACGGGTGTCGGTATGCGATTGCATCGACAGCCCGCGACCACGCTCCCAGAGAGGAATTCGGGTGCCGGACCGGAAATCTCTGAATGCAACCTTGTGCTGACCGGATCGATGTGCCGATTCCGAATTGGGGCCTTGCGGGCGGTTTCGATCGCAAGACGAACAAATATCTGCGGTCGGCCGTCTCGGAGAGCCGATTCCGAATTATGGTCACATAAGCGATTCCAATGCCCGGACAGAAAGTTATGCCCAGTTTTTTCGCTGAAGGGGTGGGAATAAACTGGAGAGGGTGACTATATCGGCAATCTTCGTGCACCCATATCTATGACCAGGGGTGGAGATCTCTAGCCGAGTTGAACACGACTTCCGATCGCCGTGATAGGCCAACTTCGTGTGTTGGCCCCGCCAGTGATTCGCGTAATTGAGGGAGGCGCTACTGCAAGAAAACCTTAGAATCGGGGAGATCATTGGATGCAATCACAATTTTGGAGTGCAAAGCGAAGGTTTTTCGACCCCGAACAGCTAAGGCCATAGGGGGGTGACGGGCGCCTCTGAGTGCCGATTCTAAATTGGGGTCTTATAAGCAATTCTGATAACCGAGCGGAAAGTTATGCCCATTTGAGCGAAGGGGTGTCCGTATGCGATCGCATCGGTAGCCCGCGACCATGCTCCCAGAGAGGAATTTGGACGTCGGACCGGAAATCTCCGAATGCAACCTTGAGCTGACCAGAACGAAGTGCCGATTCCGAATTGGGGCCTCGCGGGAGGTTTTGATCGCTGGGCGAACAAACATCTGTGTCCTACCCAAGGTGTACGACAATCGGTGTACTAGTACACATGCTCCGCGGTGGAATTTCGGCCTCGGAACGGAGTTCCATGAAACCAGTGCCCTGTTGACCGTCTCGGAGTGCCGATTCCGAATTGTGGTCACATAAGCGATTCCGATGCCCGGACAGAAAGTTATGCCCAGTTCTTTCGTTGAAGGGGTGGGAATAAATCGGAGAGGGTGACTATATCGGTGATCTTCGTGCACCGATATCTATGACCAGGGGTGGAGATCTCTAGCCGAGTTGAACACGACTTCCGATCGCCATGATAGGTCTGAGGCAATAGGGGGGCAACAGGCGCCTCTAAGTGTCGATTCTGAATCGGGGTCTTATAAGCGATTCTGATAACCGAGCAGAAAGTTATGCCCGTTTGAGCGAAGGGGTGTCTGTATGCAATCGCATCGGCAGCCCACGACCACCCTCCCAGATAGGAATTTGGTCGTCGAACCGGAAATCTCTGAATGCGACCTTGTGCCGACCGGATCGAAGTGCCGATTCCGAATTGGGGCCTCGTGGGCGGTTTCGATCGTCGGACGAACAAATATCCGCATCCTACCCAAGGTGTATGACAATCGGTGTACTAGTACACAAGCACCATCGCGGAATTTCGGCCTCATAACGGAATTCCACAAAACCAGCATCCTGTCGACCATCTTGGAGTGCCGATTCCGAATTGTGGTCACATAAGCGATTCCAATGCCCGAACAGAAAGTTATGCCTAGTTCTTTCGCTGAAGGGGTGGGAATAAACCGGAGGGGGTGACTATGTCGGTGATCTTCGTGCACCGATATCTATGACCAGGGGTGGAGATCTCTAGCCGAGTTGAACACGACTTCCGATCGCCATGATAGGCCGACTCTGTGTTTTAGCCCCGCCAGCGATTCGCGTAATCGAGGGAGGCGTTACTGGCAGAAAACCTTGGAATCAGGAAGATCGTCAGCTAGAATCACAATTGGGAGTGTGAAACGAAGTTTTTTTGACCCTGAAACGACATCTTATCGCCTGACGCAATAGGGGAGCGACAGGTGCCTCTGAGTGCCAATTTCGAATCGGGGTCTTATAAGCGATTCTCATAACCGAGCATAAAGTTATGCCTGTTGAGTGAAGGGGAGTCTGTATGCAATCGCATCAGCAGCCGTGACCACGCTCCCAGAGAGAAATTTTGGGTGTCGGACTGGAAATCTCCGAATGTGACCTTGTGCCGACCGGATCGAAGTGCCGATTCCGAATTGGGGCCTCGCGGGCGGTTTCGATCGTCGGACGAACAAATATCTGCGTCCTACCCAAGGTGTATGACAATCGGTGTACTAGAACACACGCTCCGCGGCTGAATTTTAGCCCCGATATGGAATTCTGCGAAACCAGCGCCCTATCGACTGTCTCGGAGTGCCGATTCCGATTGTGTCACATAAGCGATTCCGATGCCCGGGCAGAAAGTTATGTCCAGTTCTTTTGCTGAAGGGGTGGGAATAAACCAGGGGGTCAGGGGGGTGACTTTATCGGCGATGTTCGTGCACCCATATCTAGGACCAGGGGTGGAGATCTCGAGCCGAGTTGAACACGATTTCCGATCGCCGTGATAGGCCGACTCCGTGTGTTGGCCACGCCAGCGATTCCCGTAATCGAGGGAGGCGCTACTGCAAGAAAACCTTGGAATGGGGAGATTGTCAGTTGGAATCGCAATTTGGGAGTGCAAAATGATGGTTTTTTTACCCTGAAATGACGTCTTATCGCCTGAGGCAATAAGGGGCCGACTGGCGCCTCTGAGTGTCAATTCCGAATTGGGGTCTTATAAGCAATTCTGATAACCGAGCTGAAAGTTGTGCCCGTTTGAGCGAAGGGGTGTCCGTATGCGATCACATCAGTAGCCCGTGACCACGCTCCCGGAGAGAAATTTGGGCGCCAAAACAAAAAATATTCGTATGCGACCTTGTGTGGACCGAGTCGAAGTGCCGATTCTGAATTGGGGCCTCGCTGGCGGTTTTTATCGCGGGGCGAACAAATATCTGCGTCCTACCCAAGGTGTATGACAATCGGTGTACTAGTACACACGCTCCACGACAGAATTTTGGCCCCAAAATGGAATTCCACGAAACCAGCACCCTGTCGACCATCTCAGAGTGCCAATTCCGAATTGTGGTCACACAAGCGATTCCGATGCCCGACAGAAAGTATGCTCACTTCTTTCGCTGAAGGGGGGGAATAAACGAAGAGGGTGACTATATCGGCGATCTTCGTGCACCATATCTATGACCAGGGGGAGATCTCTAGCCGAGTTGAACATGACTTCTGATGCCGTGATAGGCCGACTCCGTGTGTTGGCCCCTCCAGCGATTCGCGTAATCGAGGGAGACGCTAGTGCTAAAACCTTGGAATCGGGGAGATCGTAGGCTGGAATCATAATTTGGGAATGCGAAACGAAGGTTTTTGACTCCGAAATGACATCTTATCGACTGAGGCAATAGGGGGCGTCGGGCGCCTCGGAGTGTCAATTCCGAATTGGGGTCTTATAAGTGATTTTGATAACCGAGCGAAAGTTATACCCATTTGAGCGAAGGGGTGTCCGTATGCATCGCATCGGCAGCCCACGACCACGCTCCCGGAAAGGAATTTGGGCGTCGGATCGGAAATCTCCGAATGCGACCTTGTGCCGACCGGATTGAAGTGTCGATTCTGGATTGAAGTGTCGATTCCGAATTGGGGCCTCGCGGGCAGTTTTGATCGTCGAGGACGAACAAATATCCACGTCCTACCCAAGGTGTACGACAATCGGTGTACTAGTACCACGCTCCGCGGTGGAATTTCGGCCCCGGAATGGAATTTTGCAAAACCAACGCCCTGTCGACCGTCTCAGAGTGCCGATTCCGAATTGTGGTCACATAAGCAATTCAATGCCCGGGCAGAAAGTTATGCCCAGCTCTTTCGCCGAAGGGGTGGAATAAACCGGAGGTGGTGACTATATTGGCGATGTTCGTGCACCCATATCTATGACCAGGGGTGGAGGTCTCTAGCCAAGTTGAACACGGACTTCCGATCTCCGTGATAGGCCGACTCCGTGTGTTGGCCTCGCCAGCGATTCGCGTAATCGAGGGTAGCGCTACTGCCAGAAAATCTTGGAATATGGGAGATTGTCGATTGGAATTGCAATTTGGGAGTGCAAAATGAAGGTTTTTCGACCCAAAACGACATCTGATTAGCTGAGACAAAAGGGGGACGATGAGCACCTCTGAGTGCCGATTCTGAATTGGGGTCTTATAATCGATTTTGATAACCGAGCGGAAAGTTATGCCCATTTGAGCGAAGGGATGTCCGTATGCAATCGTATCGGTAGCTCGCGACCACGCTCCGGGAGAGGAATTTGGGCGTCGGATCGGAAATCTCCGAATGCGACCTTGTGCCGATCGGATCGAAGTGCTATTTCGAATTGGTGCCTCGCGAGTGGTTTCGATCGCTGGGCGAACAAATATCCGCGTCCTACCCAAGGTGTACGACAATCGGTGTACTAGTACATACACTCCGCGGTGGAATTTCGCCCCCCGAACGGAATTCTGCAAAACCAGCGCCCTGTTGACCATCTCAGAGTGCCGATTCTGAATTGTGGCCACATAAGCAATTTCGATGCCCGGGCAGAAAGTTATGCCCAGTTCTTTCGCTGAAGGGGTGGGAATAAACCGGAGGGGGTGAGTATATCGGTGATGTTCGTTCACCCATATCTATGACCAGTGTTGGATTGAAATGGCACTAAGAATGTCCTAGAGGGGGGTGAATAGGATTTCTTCCCTTTTAAAACTTTGCTTCTAAAATTGCACAACACTAAATAAATTGTTAGAGCTTTGTGGTGTTTGAGATTGAAACAATCACACAATGAATGCACAGGGATTTATCCTGGTTCGACCCTTCCCACATGGAAGTCCTACATCCAGTCCTCAAGCCAACCACTTGAGATTTCTACTATCTGCCAATAAATTGGCCTTCTCTTACCCTTGAGAGGAATTACAAACCCACTTGCTCCCAAGCAAGTCTTCCCTAAACAGGGGTACAACAACTGCCTTTTACAAATGCCTTCCCTACATAGGAGGGGCCATGCAGAAATAGACTTCTGCATGAATTACACAAGAAAACAAAAGAGAGAGCTTGTGTGTTTGCCTCAATACTGAGAACAAACATAGACTTCAGAAGGATTCAAAGGATCAGAAATGAGATATGAATCCTATCTGAGCAACAAGAGTGGACTAAGAAAGTAATCAATTACAATTGCCCCATTACACAAGACTTCTTCTAGGAGAGCTTCAGAGAATGGCTTCTTAAGAGGAGCAGCTCTCAGACTTTTGCTTGCAGAAAGCTTGTGTGGACTTGGAAGAATTCGAATGAAGTTCACAGGAAGGTGTAAAGGCTTGTATGTGCTTCTAGTGTTGTTATCTCTATCCTCCTCCTTCAAACTTGAGCTCCTTTTTATAAACTTCAGAAAAAATAGCCGTTTAGAAAATAGCCGTTGGAGCTTGTGGCTGTTTGCAATATGTTCCTTTGAAGAGATCTCTAGGATCCTTTGGGTCTTGAAGTGTTTGTTACCCATAAGTCTTTTAGTTTTGCTTCTTTCCAAGATTTTCAGAAGGAGGTGCAGTGTTTTCACAGCTAGAAGATAAGCTCTCTTCCTTTCGGAGTGAACTGTGAAGGAGACATGCTGAAAACATGCTTCAATAAATGTCTGTACAGGGACAAGACAAAAGAGAAGAGTACAAGATAAAAGAGAAGAGTATCTCCATACCTTTGAGGTAGGTGAATTAGACAAGTACATAGGAAGGTATGGAAACCTTGGATGCAGAAGAAAAAGTAGATAGATAGTTAGGCTAAAAAGGTAAAGCATGGGTCTGTCAGTGGTAGGTGAGTCTTGTCAGATGCCATGCTCCTGAGAATTCATAAATGCATAGTGTCTAATGAATCCACCAAAATCCAGATCAAAGACATGAAGACCATGAGGCTTAGTTCAGAATATTTCAGAAATAATTTGCATAGGATTTAGATGAATATTTTAAGTACAACATGTCCTGTCCTGTCAGAGAAATAATAATAAAATAATGACAGGTTGATGTACCAATAAGATATTGAAAGTTTATTAAAAGATGTATGAAAAATTTGGAGATAAACTTGCATTAGATGTTAAGCCTAAAAAGGATCAGAAGAGTTTTTTACAGAGTTAATCAGTGTAGTCGAATCCAAAAGAACATGCAATTCGACTGAAGAAATGGAGTGATTCGACTTCAGTAAAGAAGCAATAAGGTAATTCGATTTTTAAGAAAACAAGGCAATTCGACTCTAACAAGAAAAAACAATGTATTTGACTTCTGAGAAGACAAGGCAATTCGACTTCAGTAGTCGAATTATGAGATTAATCTTTGAAGCTTTCGACTGTGGTAGTCGAAGATGACAGTACAATCAAGAGTTGGATTTTGTAAGGCATTCGACTGTAACAGTCGGAGTCATCAGTCGAATTAGGTATAAAGTTGTGAACTTAGAAAAATTTCAAGGTTGTTTGACTTCGATTCTGACGGAGTCGGATTTGACAGTCGAAGCGAACAATCGAATTTAGTAGGACATAGAGAGTCTGTGGACTTAGAAAAATTTCTGAGATGGAGGTATAGATCTGAAATGTATCTGTATGATTTTTGTGATATGTAATTACTATATTTGCTTTGTAGAAAGTTTATTTTTTGTCTTAGCAAAAACAATAGATATGTTAATTTAAGAAAATTCTTAAATTCCTTAGGGGTAGTTGCTCAACAATTCTCTCCATTTTTGTTAATGACAAAATCTTTAATTTGACTGTAAAAAACATAAGTAAAGTGTGAATATGCGGCCGTCTATCCCCCTTTGTGGCATTAACATAAAGGAAATCATCACAAGATATTGAACACACAATGTTGCATTCAAAAACTGCAAGCATTAAACACAAGATGTAAAATAGAGTAATAGAAATTGTTTATAAACTACATAGTTCTCAAAATATAACAAAGTTGATCAGACCTAGACAAGGAGCTAGGCAAGTACAAAGATCTGGGAATTTGAGCAAAATATGGTTTGAGAAGGTCCTAAAGCTTTGTCTCATTTTCACAAAAGAAATTTTCAAACAAGGAGCGGTCAATATTGTAGGAGGGATTAGTAGTAGACAGTTTCTTATGAGATTTGATGTGGCGCCTATGGAACTAGCCTATCTTGGAGTGGAATTTGTCTCTGCTCAGACGAACCTAAGGGAAAAAACTTCTTAGAGGCTGTAAGAAGAAGAAATTCATGGACAGTGATGTTCCAGTGCAGGCCTCGGTCCACAGCTGCATCTTTGGCTTGATAATACACTAAGTACCTTTGAGCCCATTTATGACCAATGTTCTTCCTCAGTCCTTAAGACTCTTGGACTGGAATTCATAGAGAGAGAGCTTCATCTTTTCACAGTCTAGTGGTAAGAGGGATAGGCAACTGCCCACTGAACTTCATTGAGTCTTTCAGATTCAGCAAAACATAATTGGAAATCCAACAGATGATGGGGGTTCTTGGAGATTTGGAGGAACACAAATCTTTGGAAAGACAATTTGAGCTTATATTAATTTTGAACCTAGTGGTAATACGGATGAATCTGTTGAATACTACTTCAGCAAAATCCCTTCTGAAGGAAACTGCTCCTATAAAGGATGGATGTAGTCCAGAGGGTAAGGCACAGTCATGGAGGGAATGATTTTCTCTTTGACCTCTTAGAAGATTGTCCCATTGGCCTTTAGAAACATCAGGCAATCCCAATTTGAATATGTTGAAATTGATGTTGTGGCGGAACGCCTCGGCCAAGCCCGTTAACCGATAACGCACTTGATCCGAGTCCGCCTCCCGCGAACGGGCCGAAGCCTCGCAAGGAAACCAAACCACAGTCCGTGTAAACATAAAGGAACACACCACATTTCATATATAATTTTTCACAATTTACATAGCATATTCCATTAAAACTGTAAAGGTGTACAAAAGCCTGGGGCATACCCCGAGGTACAACAAAGAAAGTAAACAACTATAAAACTACAAAACTACAAGGCTACACTGCTGAAGTACTACTCCGCTGAGGTACTGACCCTGCTCCGCTACGACGCGGCCCAGAACTGGACGTCGGACGGAAACGTCCTCCTCGCCCTCACCTGTGGGGGTAGGGGTGAGCCTCTCTAGTCACTGGCTCAGTAGGGAACTCCCCCAAAGCCGAACAAACCACAAACCACAAGTACAAAACAGTAAACAGTACCAACAACATATAAAACAGCTAAGCAGGTAAGTAAAGCTGTAAAACTACTCACTGTCTGCCGACTACGAGAAACAACTGTAGTAACTAAACGGCAAACCCAAACAGGTGTACAAGCCAAAGTAGAGACAGCCAACACGAGCCACGTAAACTGGTTCGCGACACCAGAAACTGACTCGGACAACTAACACAGGTCCACCTCTCAGTCTCGCAGCCACGGACGAAGGGTCCAGCTGCCGCTCCACGTAAAAAGACAAGCA
>JACBKR010000927.1:0-48225 GCA_014218235.1 Colocasia esculenta
TATTCTCATCAGTTTTTTTATTTCTACTGGAATTGACATTTGAAGCAGAAGAAATATTCCTTTTTCCAGAAGAGAATTTCTTCTTTCCAGTAAATTTCCCTTTTCTTGATTTTAAAAATTTTCTGAATTGCCTAGTCATGAGGGCAAGTTCATCCTCATTGGACTCAGACTCTTCAGAACTTGCTTTCTCTTGACTTTCTCTTTGTTACTTGATGAGGCTTTAAGTGCTACTAGTTTGGCTTTAAGCATATTTTCTTCATTTCTTTCAAATTTATTTCATATGTCATTAAAGATCCTATGATTAATCCAAAGAGATTTTAGACAAATCCTTAGAATCTTCAATCACAGTGGCCTTAGTATGCCAGATAGATGATAGAGAGCGCAAATCTTTCTTACCAAATCAGCATCAGTGTACCCTTTACCTATGCCTTCAGTCCATTGACGATTGTCATAAACCTAGCAAACATTTCAGAATTGATTCATCAGATTTCATCATAAACAATTCATATTCATGATGTAATATGGGATGGAATGGAATTTTTATGTTTGTGAAATGTGATTGTGTGCCAGTGACGAGTGAAATATGAGTGCCGCTTTCTTTCTTCTTCTACGACCTGCACACTAGGACAACCACGAAGACAAGTTAGATCCGTTCTTCGACTTAGCCCCTTGCCTTAAATATGACAAGTGACCAATCTTGATAAATGTCAAGGGGCTAAGCCTTATTAAGTAGGCGAAAAGACATAAGAAATGAATGACATGCATGAATGAGTAAAGTGTTTTTTTTTTTTGGATTTTGAAAATATTTTTTTGGAGTTTTGAAATATTTGATTATTTTTTAGTTTTGAAGTATTTGATTTTTTTTTTGGAGTTTTTGAGATATTCGATTTTTTTGAGTTTTGAAATATTTAATTTTATTGAGTTTTGAAATATTTGATTGTTTGAAGTTTTAAATATTTGATTTTTTTTTTGAGTTTTGAAATTTGATTTTTTTGGAGTTTTTTTGAAAGACGCCTAAAGCCGACGTTAGTCCTTCCTAAAATAGACGCGCGAGATGGATGGGACTCGCCCTTTTGAGCCACAACACATAGACCATTTTGAACTGCTGGTTTGGAGTCTTGATCACCTCCCCTTCTCACCAAGGACCTCACTAAGGTAAAACGTGCATTTAGGGGTGACATGCTTTGGGTGACTCCCCCTGGTTGAGGGTGCGGCTAGTTAGGCCATACCTAAGAGATGATCCGATCTTATAGAGGGAAATGGAAGACTATTTAAGGAAAGTCTAATGCAGGTTTGAGGCGTTGGGTTCGGCTTCTTCCCGCAGCATACCTTCAAAGATTAGATCTGTTGCGTAGGACTTTATAGTCTTTTCTTATGGATTTACAATGCCTGGGCATGCGTACAACCAGGCTCATGAGCGACCCGCGGTACTTTGCCACTCTTTGCCATGCCCCTATTCTATCATGTATTTTTATTCATTATTTTGCTTTTTTTTTCTTTACCTTTTTTATTCCGACCGTCCCTGTTTAACACTTCTTCTCGTCAGGGTGTGCTGAAGGTTGACAACCTTGCCCTTACGACCCTTGCCCCTACACTTTGATCGATTTTGAAGAGAACGACCATCGCATCGCTAGAGTAGGGCCCGCATAGCTACGGTATCCATCAAGCGCAGTCGCCTGGGCTTGCCGTGTGTGTGTTGGTCCTAACTTAGGTTAACCCTTGACGATTGGGGAAGAGACTTCGAACTCTTATCACGGGTTATCCCTAATCTAATTGTTGTGGCCTCACCCTACAGACTTAGGGATAGAATCTCTTGAGTACAACCCATTCCAAGGATGTGACAATTCTACGCCCTCAGTGTTGGGTAGGCGGTAGGCATTTCCCGGATACACCTCCTTCACCCACACTACAGACCTTCCCAATTTGGTTGTAATTTAGACCTTGGACCTCCAGGTTTGATAAAGATGTGTTTCAAAACCATATCACCCTCTTGGAATTTCCGTTCAATTACCTTCTTTTCAAAAGACCTTGAGATTCGCCTTTGGTATGAGAGCACATGATCGGCTGCCATTAGTCGCCTTTCATCTAAGAGTTCCAACTGAACTAGCAACGCCTCTTGATGTTCGTCGAGATTAAGTTCCTTATCTAATTAGACTCTTAGCGAAGGGATCAAGATCTCGTATGGAACTACCGCTTCCATCCCATAAGTGAGAGCATACGGGGTTTGTCCTGTGGGAGTACAGACAGAGGTACGATAGGCCCATAGAGCCTCTATTAGCTTATCTGGCCAATCGACAAATTAATGCGATTCACAAGTTTTCTTCAAGATTTTAAGAAGGGTTTTATTAGTTGCTTCAACTTGGCCATTGCCTTGTGGGTAATATGGAGATGAATGATGCAGAGTGATATTGTATTTCTTACAGAGGTCCTGAAGTTCTTGAGAGATGAATTGCGACCCTTTGTCTGTGACGATGCTGCTTGGCACTCTGAACCGCGAGATGATATTCTTCATGATAAAGTGCCACACTTGGGATGCTTGATTTCTGCAAACGCTTCTGCTTCTGCCCATTGGGTGTAATACTCAGTTGTTGTCAGGATGAAGGATTTTTGTTTGGTTTCAGCATTAGGATCACCAAGGGGCCAACAATATCAAAACTCACATGGAGAATGGCCAAGGTGTGGAGAGTGTATGAAGTGAGGATGAAGGAGTATATGAATTTATCAGCATGAGTTGACATTTGACACACCTACGGACGTAGATGGCACAGTCTTCTTCTATCTAGGGTTGGCCAGTAGTAGCCCTGCCTAATGATCTTCTTAGCAAGCATCTGACTATTGACATGCCCTCCGCATTTACTAGCATGGGCTCCTTCTACCACCTTCCAACCTCGTCATCGTTAAGACATCTCAAAAGAACTCCATTAAGAGCCTGCCTATACAAAACTTCTCCGACGACTGTGTACCTTAGGGCGGCTCTTCTTATGGCCTTGCGATCCTCCGAATTTGCCCCTTCGGGATATGACCCATCCATACAGTATTGCTCGATCTCAAAATACTATGGTAGTTCCTCTTCATCTAGGATTTCCTAGCCCTCTCTTCTAAGGTGGTCCTAAGGTTGTTGAACCAAGGATCTTGGGTAGATGGAACATCAAGCCGTTGGACGACGATTGTCTCGGTCTGATGGCTCAGAGGGAAGGATAGAGAAGAGGCTATGACGCCAAGGCGTCAGCCAGGATATTTTGTGAGCGAGGAGTGTGGACATAAATAAGCTTGCGGAATTGCCCTGCCAGCAATGTGAACAAATCTTGATATGGTTTTAAGCTTTGGGTCACGAGTGCGGTAAGTTGAGAGCACCTGCCACAAAACAAGCTGAGAGTCTCCTATGATTCTAAGGTGGGATGCACCCAGATGTAAGCACGCTTAAGACCAGCGAGGAGAGCTTCATACTCAGACATGTTATTAGTGGTGGAGAAGGTGAGTTGAAAGGCGATGGGATAGTAATACCCTCCGGGGTAAGCAGCAGGGCTCCAATGCCCTGTCCTTGAGAGTTGAGTGCACCATCAAAATGAAGCGACCAGAAGGGATCTTTGAGATGACCGAGAGCTCTTCATCGGGAAATTCCTCTCGAATGGAATCGCTGTGAGGTAATGGAAGATGGGCAAGGTGCTCGGCAATGGCATACCCTTTGACGGCCTTTTGGACCACAAAAGAGATGTCGAATTGGGAGAGGAAGCTCTGCCACCGTGCAAGCCGATCAGAGAGGACAAGTTTTTCTAGGAGGTACCTAAGTGGATCCATCCTCGAGATCAGCTTGACCTCGTGGGCAAGAAAGTAGTGCTTGAGTTTTTGGACTACCCACACGAGTGCGGCACAAGTTTTGTCTGCGGTGGTGTACTTGGATTCTGCGGTGTTGAAAAGCCTAGAGAGATAGTATGCTGCCCTTTCTTTTCCTGATTCATCATGTTGTGCAAATACAGCACCTAGGGAGTCCTCAATGACTGAGAGATATAGGATTAGTGGTTTCCCAGGTACAGGAGGTTGCAAAACTGGGGGATTCATGAGATACCTCTTCAAATCATCGAAGGCTTCTCGACACTTGTCATTCCATTCGAACTTCGCCTCTCCTTTCAAGAGATCATAGAACGGGCGACATCTTTGTGATGTTGTGATATGAATCTTCTAATGAATTGCAAACGCCAATCAAGCCTCTTAGTTGTGAGATATTCTTTGGAGGTGGCATTTCCGCAATGGCCTTGGCCTTATTTGGATCGATCTCAATTCCCCCTTACTAACTATGAAGCCTAGCAAATTTCCTGACGATATGACGATACCCCTAACACACACTTCTTTGGATTCATTCTCAGCTTGTACTCCCGTGACCTTTGCAACCCTTTGCGAGGATCTCAGGGGTGTTCTCTCCTAGTTCTTCACTTCACCAGATATCATCCATGTAACGACCCTCTTCATACCGGTACGATTATACCAATCTCCATCGTATAAAGGGCGTCGTCACAGTGGGACATGTACCCAACACTAGTCGATAGGTTGATATGTACCTGGATAGCAATAGAGTACAGTGAATAAAATAAATAAATAACTCAACTTTTAATCCATCACCAACACACATTCCACAATCTAAATAGTGAAATAGAAAGACAATGTCCACATTAATACAAGATAAAATAACTACATTGTCCAAATATTGTCCATACAATAATTCTTTTTCATACTATGAGAAAAAAAGTACAACTAGTAGCAGCTTCACAAAATAGTCTTCTAAATGGCGATCCTCACTATGCTTCCTTCTAGTACACGATACTTGTCAACCTGTACGCCGAAGGAAGAGTGAGTCCAAAGACTCAACAAGCAAACCAAAGACTTAAACTTAAACATGTCACACTCACACTAAGCCATTTACATTAAAGAGATGCACACTATCATCAAATCACAAGGGTACACATGGTCCTTACTCTTAACTAGCAACACATATTTTATTCGCATGAGCATGCTTTAGTCTATCATATTTCTATTCTAAATCATGAGCATTACATTATACACATGTACACATTTCATACACCTAACATATAGCATGATTCGTCACACATTATTTCATGTCATAGATATCTCTACCACTAAATCATAAAAATTGAGCATAAGGGAAAAGAACAGCTAGCATGATGACTACTTTCTTTTCACCTGCACTTTTCGTATTTAATTGTACAATTTACTTGCTGTTTTAACATAATAAAATCTCATGCACCTAGCTTCACCCTTTTATAGCATGAATTGAAGGTTAAACATGGTAAAACCGTTTAGCAACAATAAGCACTTAAGTGTGAAACTTTATACTAATTAAGCATTTCAACTAGCATGGAATCCAAATATTATTCATGTATTCACCATGTTCATAATCACACTTTACTTGCTGTTCTTACATGCATTACATTCAATTAAATGGATCTATAATTATTCACATATTATCTTATCCCTTCACAAGTCTACATGTTCATATTTAGGGTTGCATAAATAACATGGTTGTCTAGTTTACTCACATACACCATTACATGACGGATTGTAAGCTACATGAAAGGATACTAAGCATGGCATTTCAATTGAGATATTAACATATGGAAAACATAACCATAGCATGCTAATACTAGTTTTTCACATGCAAGTACATTCTCTTTTGCATTAACTCTCCCTTACATCTCATTTAACATAATTATCATATCATTTACTCTTGTTTTCGCTTATCACATATCATCCATTTCACTCACCATGTGCCACATTCACATATCATTTCACACTTTATTCATATTTCATTGCTTAAACAAATTGCCATGACACATAGTCCTAACTACCAGTAGAGGACACTAACAAATATCTCATTCTCATAACTCATCACATAACACGACTCATCACATCTCATAATACATAACGCATAACACAACTCATAATCACATACCCACCACCTAGGCAATACAGTGGTGAACCTTGGTAACTGCACAGACCGAGAGAAGCCCTCTCCACCCTATCCAGTGGTACTTGTCCACCTCCAGGATTTCCCTAATGCCTTTAGGACGAACTTTTCACACAGAGAGTTTTCCATAGAGACTTTTTTATGTACAGCTCTCGAAGCCTCTAGGGTAGCCGTGTCATTTTTGGCCCAATTATTACACATTATACATCCGATTTTTACCACACATATACACATGATATACACATGTCTTCACATTCTCTCACTTATTCACATGGCTCTGTTTTCCTATTCATGATACTACTGTTGACAGAATCAACATTCAGTACCTTACACTAATCAGGTTGAAACATACATAATTAACCATGTTCATATTAGCATGCGTTGAACACTCGTTTTCTCATGGAAATTTCATAGGGCACTCTAAAATTATCCAAATAACATGAAAATTTAACCACAGACTAATTTCAGGTTTGTGATCACACATGCAAATTTTCATATTTTTCGGAGTCATATTACATTTACACAAATTAAAACATTCAATCTCATGCCATTTATAATTCAATTTATCATGGAGTATGTATTATCGGATTTGACAGTTCTCAGACCTGTATCTAACATGAACATTACCACAGAAATTTTTATCCGAATTTATTGCACACTACATAATTTACTGTAAATTTTTGACTAATCTACACATGCCCTCTATTTTCAATGCGAAAGTTTCAATAATTAGCATGGTCATGGGAAAATTCTCAGGTTTTCAGAACAGGGACTGACATACATATCATCACCTGAAAATTTTATGGAAGTCGAATTACACATGGATCATGCAAACAGTAAGTTACCATACCATGACTTCTTCATTTCACATGCATTTCACATAATTCTAACAACTTAGATAAATCACAGAAAAATATCAAGATCTCACAACACATCCATTAACATATTCCATAACAAATAGTGTTTTACAATATATCCTCATGTGAAAATACATCAGAAATTTATCATATAGTGGAGAGAACAGCTCACTGTTCTGTCCTGAAGAGCTTAACGACATAGTCTGGCCATTATAGGAGCTTAACGGCAATATCGTTAGCCGCTAATCGAAGAGCTCGACGGCAAGGGATCTGGCCGCCAAGTTCTAGTCTGTGCAGAAAGACAGACTGAGCTCCAAATACAAGAAGAATGGGGGAATCCAGGACACGAATTAAAACCCACAAAAATACCTAGGACTTTGGGAACATGCACAAGCTTAAGATCTAGGGTTTACTTGCCTCTTGTAAAATCTCCAAAGGGGTGAAAATGGGCGATGAAGCTCTCCTTGGGCAGTCCTAAGAAGCCTTCAAAACACCTTCACTCCATCGTCTGAGGTGTTGTAGCTTCCAGTCCGAGGTCGGGGAAGCCTCCTCCTATGTCCAAGCTAGCTTCTAGTCGCTGTATACGCCGTATGAAGCTCCAAATCGCCGGATCTGAGCTCTCAAAGCTCAGGTTTTCTCACAGGGCTTAGGGTTTCTCTCCTTCTCCTTGCAAAGAGCCAAGAGAGGGTCTTGGGTTGCAAAAGGGTTTGTTTATAGGAGAGAGACCTCTCAACTCACGCAGGGGTTGATGTGAAGGCTTGAGAGCCGATGGGGGTGTCTCCCCAATGGGTGAGGTAGCTTGCCCCCGGAATTTCGGGATCTGCTGCACTGAGTTTCAGAGAGCTAGACGTCCACATCTATGGACGTTCACATAAGCATTGGCGTCCATCGAGGTAGACGCTGACTCATCATGGACGTCTATCCATGTCGACGCCAATTTGGCCCTTCGCCAGAACTTGAAACATGTAGAAATCATGCTTAACCTATACGTATATACATGAAACCAATGTAGTATAAGGTGTACACTACTACATCATGCATTCAAATATACTTATTATCTAATTACACATATACACCTAAGTATAACTAGCTAATATGTACATAGCAATTCACTAATGCATAAACATGGTCACACAAACATGACTCATCGCAAAATAAATAAAATGGCAACAAATTCGAGGGCCTTACACCCTCTCCCCCTTAAAGAAACTTCGTCCTTGAAGTTTAACAAAACTACTCAAACAAACGGGGATACTTCTTCTTCATCGCATCCTCCTCAAGCTCCTTCCACAACCTCGAAGTAAATCTTGGATCTTGATCCGAATGATCGACTTCGGCACACCATGCATCTAATGATGATACTAACACTATATAATTTACATGCCATATATGTAATATGATATACACACTACTACATCATGAAATCAAGCAACATTTATAATTAATATACACATGCCTACGTAGTATACCAAGATAATATGTACATAGATATCTACCTATGCGTACCTGATGTTTTAATAAGCGCGACTCACACGCGGCAAAATAAAATGACAAGAATTGCGAGGGCTTCACAATCATTAGGAGGCAATATGAATTAAGTTAGCTAGGAATAATCTATTCAACAAAATAGTTCTTGGATGCACACACTTGATTTGACATATATATATAGTATACACACACACACACGGATGTAACATAGTTATGTACATTATGCATGAAATATTAGATACAACATGCACACCGGTAATTAGATTATCTTGCACAACATTACTTAAGTACTATATGCATGGGATTCTTAATATACACAATATGCACAATTTAGCTAATTGCCTATTCTCACCTAAATATCCTAAAATACATGCATGTTATTCATGAGGAATATAGAATTACAATATACACTATTAATACACCTACCATACTTGCAACAATCAAATGCACATGCACAATTATAAGTGAATAAAAATTCAGGGCATCACACTCTCCCCCTCTTGAAAAGATCTTCGTCCTCGAAGATCACATCGAGTACCTATGGTGACGTCGCCGAGGTCGTCACCTGCTACTCCTTGCTCCTTTATTGCCATCGATGAAACACTCGTGGAGCGAACTTTGTTTTCAGATTCGGACACTCCTTAAGCGATGCTCCTCCTTGTTGCTGCATTTAAGACACCTTCCTTCCTTTCTCCAACATGCATTCCCACCATGACTCTTCCCGCACTAGATGCACTGGGGTTTCTCGCTATTTGAGGTCACAGTTGATTGTTGACTTTCCACGAGTTTCTCCTTCTTCTATCTTTGCCTTTGGAATGGCTTGGTCACCTCCTCCTTTGAAGTTGCCTCCCCCTTGGAGAGGTCTTGCTCTACTTTCTTGCTTGGTTGCCACACCTAGAATTTCTTCCAAGGTATGAGAATCAAGCTCCAGAAGCTTAGCTTTCACTGAGGGTTTAAGCCCTTTCACGAACTTCTTCAACTTGCGGTTCTGCTCGTACCTCCTAGACTGAGCACTATGTCTACCACGTCCAGTCATGGTCTGCAAAATAAGTAACTCAGTTAGAACCTAGGTTACTATATTCTAACTATTCTCCTTACTATCTTCCATCTACTATTAGTAATTCTACATATATGGACAATTCCCTATGAAGACTTTGCAATATTGTGACGGTGATGGTCTATCCATGTACAGTCTCAACCTTGTGCTCTGATACCAATCTCTGTAACGACCCTCTTCATACCGGTACGATTATACCAATCTCCATCGGTATAAAGGCGTCGTCACAGTGGGACATGTACCCAACACTAGTCGATAGGTTGATATGTACCTGGATAGCAATAGAGTACAGTGGAATAAAATAATAACTCAACTTTTAATCCATCACCAACACACATTCCACAATCTAAATAGTGAAATAGAAAGACAATGTCCACATTAATACAAGATAAAATAACTACATTGTCCAAATATTGTCCATACAATAATTCTTTTTCATACTATGAGAAAAGAAAAGTACAACTAGTAGCAGCTTCACAAAATAGTCTTCTAAATGGCGATCCTCACTATGCTTCGTTCTAGTACACGATACTTGTCAACCTGTACGCCGAAGGAAGAGTGAGTCCAAAGACTCAGCAAGCAAACCAAAGACTTAAACTTAAACATGTCCACTCACACTAAGCCATTTACATTAAAGAGATGCACACTATCATCAAATCACAAGGGTACACATGGTCCTTACTCTTAACTAGCAACACATATTTATTTCGCATGAGCATGCTTTAGTCTATCATATTTCTATTCTAAATCATGAGCATTACATTATACACATGTACACATTTCATACACCTAACATATAGCGATTCGTCCACACATTATTTCATGTCTTAGATATCTCTACCACTAAATCATAAAAATTGAGCATAAGGGAAAAGAACAAGCTAGCATGATGACTAGTTTCTTTTCACCTGCACTTTTCGTATTTAATTGTACAATTTACTTGATGTTTTAACATATAAAAATCTCATGCACCTAGCTTCACCCTTTTATAGCATGAATTAAAGGTTAAACATGGTAAAACTGTTTAGCAACAATAAGCACTTAAGTGTGAAACTTTATACTAATTGAGCATTTCAACTAGCATGGAATCTAAATATTATTCATGTATTCACTATGTTCATAATCACACTTTACTTGCTGTTCTTACATGCATTACATTCAATTAAATGGATCTATAATTATTCACATATTATCTTATCCCTTCACAAGTCTACTTATTCATATTTAGGGTTGCATAAATAACATGGTTGTCTAAGTTTACTCACATACACCATTACATGACAGATTGTGAGCTACATGATAGGATACTAAGCATGGCATTTCAATTGAGATATTAACATATGGAAAACATAACCATAGCATGCTAATAAACTAGTTTTTCACATGCAAGTACATTCTCTTTTGCATTAACTCTCCCTTACATCTCATTTAACATAATTATCATATCATTTACTCTTGTTTTCGCTTATCACATATCATGCCATTTTCACTCACCATGTGCCACATTCACATATCATTTCATACTTTATTCATATTTCATTGCTTAAACAAATTGCCATGAAACATAGTCCGAACTACCAGTAGAGGACACTAACAAATATCTCATTCTCATAACTCATCGCATAACACGACTCATCACATCTCATAACACATACGCATAACACAACTCATAATCACATACCCACCACTTAGGCAATACAGTGGTGAACCTTGGTAACTGCGCAGACCGGAGAAGCCCTCTCCACCCTATCCAGTGGTACTTGTCCACCTCCAGGATTTCACTAATGCCTTAGGACGAACTTTTCACACACAAAGTTTTCCATAGGGACTTTTCTATGTGTAGCTCCGAAGCCTCTAGGGTAGCCGTGTCATTTTTGGCCCAATTATTGCACATTATACATTCCGATTTTAACATACATATTACACATGATATACACATGTCTTCACATTCTCTAACTTTTCACATGGATCGTTTTCCAATTCATGATACTACTGTTGACAAAAATCAACATTCAGTACCTTACACTAATCAGGTTGAAACATACATAATAACCATGTTCATATTAGCATGCGTTGAACACTCGTTTTCGCATGAAAATTTCATAGGGCACTCTATAGTTATCCAAATAACATGAGAATTTAACCACAGACTAATTTCAGGTTTATGATCACACATGCAAATTTTCATATTTTTCAGAGTCATATTACATTTACAGAAATTAAAATATTCAATCTCATGCCATTTATAATTCAATTTATCATGGAACATAACGTAATTATCGGATTTGACAGTTCTCAGACCTGTATCTAACATGAACATTACCACAAAAATTTTTATTCAAATGTATTGCAACATACATAATTTACTGTAAATTTTTGACTAATCTACACATGCCCTCTATTTTCAATGCGAAAGTTTCAATAATTAGCATGGTCATGGGAAAATTCTCGGGTTTTCAGAACGGGACTAACATAGATATACATCACCTAAAAATTTTATGGAAGTCGAATTACACATGGATCATGCAAACAGTAACCTACTTTACCCATGATCTTCATTTCACATGCATTTCACATAATTCTAACAACTTAGATAAATCACAGAAAAATATCAAGATCTCACAAACACATTCCATTAACCATATTACATAACATATAGTGTTTGCAATATCCCTCATGCGAAAATACATCAGAAATTTATCATATAGGAGGAGAGAACAGCTCACTGTTCTGTCCTGAAGAGCTTAACGGCATAGTCTAGCCGTTATAGGAGCTTACGGCAATATCGTTAGCCGCTAATCGAAGAGCTCGACGGCAAGGGATCTGGCCGCCAAGTTCTGGTCTGTGCAGAAAGACAGACCGAGCTCCAAATACAAAAAGAATGGGGGAATCCAGGACACGAATTAAAACCCACAAAAATACTTAGGACTTAGGGAACATGCACAAGCTTAAGATCTAGGGTTTACTTGCCTCTTGAAAAATCTCCAATGGGGTGAAAATGGGCGATGAAGCTCTCCTTGGGCAGTCTCAAGAAGCCTTCAAAACACCTTCACTCCGTCGTCTGAGGTGTTGTAGCTTCCAGTTCGAGGTCGGGGAAGCCTCCTCCTATGTCCAAGCTAGCTTCTAGTCGCTGTAGATCGCCGGATGAAGCTCCAAATCGCCGGATCTGAGCTCTCAAAGCTCAGGTTTTCTCACAGGGCTTAGGGTTTCTCTCCTCCTTGCAAAGAGCCAAGAGAGGGTCTTGGGTTGTGAAAGGGGTTTGTTTATAGGAGAGAGACCTCTCAACTCACGCAGGGGTTGATGTGAAGGCTTGAGAGCCGTTGGGGACGTCTCCTCAATGGGTGAGGTAGCTTGCCCCTAGAATTTCGGGGTCTGCTGCGCTGAGTTTCAGAGAGCTAGACGTCCACTCTATGGACGTTCACATAAGCATTGGCGTCCATCGAGGTAGACGCTGACTCATCATGGACGTCCATCCATGTTGACGCCAATTTGGCCCTTCGGCCAGAACTTGAAACATGCAGAAATCATGCTTAACCTATACGTATATACATGAAACCTATGTAGTATAAGGTGTACACTACTACATCATGCATTCAAATAATACTTATTATCTAATTACACATATGCATACCTAAGTATAACTAGCTAATATGTACATAGCAATTCACTTATGCATAAACATGGTCACACATAACATGGATCATCGGAAAATAAATAAAATGGCAACAAATTTGAAGGCCTTACACCCTCTCCCCCTTAATGAAACTTTGTCCTTTAAGTTTAAACAAAACTACTCAAACAAACGGGGATACTTCTTCTTCATCGCATCCTCAAGCTCCCTTCCACAACCTCGAAGTAAATCTCGGATCTTGATCCGAAATGATCGACTTCGGCACACCATGCAATCTAATGATGCTACTAACACTATATATATTTACATGCCATATATGTAATATGATATACACACTACTACATCATGAAATCAAGCAACATTTAAAATTAATATACACATGCCTACGTAGTATACCAAGATAAAATGTACGTAGATATCTACCTATGCGTACCTGATGTTTTACATAAGCGTGACTCAACACGCGGCAAAATAAAATGACAAGAATTGTGAGGGCTTCACAATCATTAGGAGGCAATATGAATTAAGTTGGCTAGGAATAATCTATTCAATAAAATAGTTCTTGCATGCACACACTTCATTTGACATATATATATAGTATACACACACACACGGATGTAACATACTTATGTACATTATGCATGAAATAGATAGATACAACATGCGCACCGGTAATTAGATTATCTTGCACAACATTACTTAAGTACTATATGCATGGGATTCTTAATATACACAATATGCACAATTTAGCTAATTGCCTATTCTCACCTAAATATCCTAAAATACATGCATGTTATTCATGAGGAATATAGAATTACAATATACACTATTAAATACACCTACCATACTTGCAACAATCAATTGCACATGCACAATTATAAGTGAATAAAAATTCAGGGCATCACAATGCACGTACACTTCTACATAGACATGCATCATGTCGTGGAAAATAGCCATCATCGCACTTTGATAGGTAGACCCGGCATTTTTTATCCTAAATGGCATGACTACATAACAGTATGTTCCCCAAGGCGTGGTGAAGGATGTTTTCTCTTGATCTTCAGGAGCTAGACGGATTTGGTTATAGCCTGAATATCCATCCATGAATGAGAGGGTCTCATACCCAGCAGTGTTATCAATCAATACGTTAATGTGAGGAAGCAGGAAGTCATCCTTTGGACATGCCTTATTTAGGTCCCTGAAGTCAATGCAGATTCTGACCTTTCCGTCCTTCTTCATGACCGGGACTATATTCGCCACCCAGTTCGGATAAAGCACTACCCTGATGAATCTAGCCTTGTGGGAGTTGTTACTTGTCCTTCATCTTCAGGGCCATAAGTGGGTGGAAGCTTCTAAGTTTTTGCTTTATGGCCTTTGCCCCTTCTTTCAACACAAATCGGTGCTCCACTAATGAGGGGTCTAGGCCGGGCATGTTATGCCCTGAATTTTATTCACTTATCATTTATGTATGTGCATTTGATTGTAGCAAGTATGGTAGGTGTATTTAGTAGTGGTATTGTAATTCTATATTCCTCATGAATAACATGCATGTAATTTTTATGATATTTAGGTAAGAATAGGCAATAGCTAAATTGTGCATATTGTGTGTATTAAGCATCCCATGCATATAGCACTTAAGTAATGTTGTGCAAGTTTAATCTAGTTACCGGTGTGCATGTGGTATCTATCTATTTCATGCATAATGTACATAAGTATGCTACACCCGTGTGTGTATACTATATATATTATATGTCAAATCAGGTGTGTGCATGCAAGAACTATTTTGTGGAATAGATTATTCCTAGCTAACTTAATTCATATTACCTCTTAATGATTGCGAGGCTCTCGCAATTCTTGTCATTTTATTTTGCCATGTGTTGAGTCACGTTTATGTAAAACATCATGTACGCATAGGTAGATATCTACGTACATTCATCTTAGTGTACTTATGTATGCATGTGTATGCCTAGGTATAAATGTTACTGATTGCATGGTGTAGTAATATATGTTATACCTTATACATTGTATGTATATACGTAGTGTAAATACAGTTCCTTGTGTGTTAGGTCATTGTGTATATGTGTATATATATATATACATTGTATGCGTATGTAGATATTTATGTACGTATTATTATCTTGATGTACCTATGTATGTATGTGTAGGATTAGTAGTAAATATTGGATGTTTACATGGTGTAGTGGTGTATACATTATACTACATAGGTTTCATGTACATATATGTATGAATTGCATGGTGGTAGTGTGTACATGATTGCATATGTATGGCATGTATATATGTATAAGTTAAGCATGGTTTCTGCATGTTTTGAGTTCTAGCTGAAGAACCAATTGGCGTCCACATGGATGGATGTCCATGCTGAGTCAGCGTCCACCTCGATGGATGCCAATACTTAAGTCAAACGTCCATTGATATGGACGTTAAGATCTCTGACATGCATGCAGCAGAGCCTGAATTTCCGGGGACAAGCAACCCTAGCCATTGGGGAGCTGTCCCCAACGGCTGTGAAGGCCTCAAATCACCCCTGCGGGAAAGGAGAGACCCCTCTCCTTTAAACCAACCACTCCTTGCAACCCAAGAGCTCTATTTGTCTCTTTGCAAAGAGGAGAAGAAGAAAACCTAGTTCTGGTCTATGAGAAAAGCTGGACTTTGAAAGCTGGATCCATCAGTGTGAAGGTGTTCTCGGCGTTCTACTGCAACAAGGAGGTAGCTGGAACATCGAGGAAGAGTTCCCCGACCTTGGCTTGCTGAGGAGACTGATCAAGAACCCGGAGGAAGACGTTTCTGGAGGCTTCTTGGGACTACCCAAGGAGAGCTTCTACGAACCCTAGATCCCTTTTGGAGGTTTTAGAAAGGCAAGTAAACCTAGATCTTGATCCTATACATGTCCCCTTGAGTCTTAGTATTTTTACGGATTTTCCTCGAGTCCTGGAACCCCACATTCACCAAATCCCTGGAGCTCGGTCTGTGTTTTTGCACAGACAGGAACTAGACGTCAAGATCACTTGCCGCCAAGTTCTTCTATTAGCGGCCAACGAGATTGCCGTTAATCTCTTTAAACGGCCAGACTATGACGTTAAGTTCCTCAAGACAGAACAGTGATCTGTTCTCTCCTCCTATATGATAAATTTCCGATGTGTTTCGCATGAGGATATATTGTAAACACTATATATTATGTAATAAGGTTAATGGAATGTGTTGGAGAGATTTCTATACTTTTCTGTGATTTATCTAAATTGTTAGAATTCTGTGAAATGCATGTGAAATGAAGATCATGGGTATGGTAGCTTATTGTTGCATGATCCATGTGTAATAGACTTCCATAAAATTTCCAGATGATGTAAATGCATGTCAGTCCATGTCCTAAAAATTGGGAATTTTCCCATGAATATGAAACTTGTTATAATTTCTGTATTAGAAAATAGAGACCATGCCTAGATTGGTTTAAAACTTCGAAAAATTTGCATGTTGTGCAAAAATTTCAGGGAAAATTTCTGTGACATTATGAATGATAGGTACAGATCTGTGAATGGTCGAATCAAACATTCATGTTATGTTCCATGATAAATTGAATTATAAATGGCTTGAGATTTAATGTTTTAATTTCTGTAAATGTAATATGATTCAGAAAAATATGAAAATCTTCATGTGTAATCATAAACCTGAAATTAGTCTGTGGTTAAATTCTCATGTTATTTGGATAACCGTAGAGTGCTCTATGAAATTTCCATGCGAAAACGAGTGTTCAACTCATGCTAATATGAACGTGGTGGATTTTGTTTGTTTCAACCTGATTAGTGTGAGGTACTGAATGTTTGTTTTCTGTTAACAGTAGTATCATGTTAGGGTTAACTAAGACATGTGGAATTTATGGATGTAACATATGAAATGATTCAACAGAATAAGTAAAACATGTGAATAATGTGTGAAAAGGCGATAAAGCGAATGTAATGTGTAACAATTGGGCCGAAATGACACTTCTACCCTAGGGGCCTCGAGAGTTGTACATAGAAAAGTCCCTATGGAAAACTCTATGTGTGAAAAGTCGTCATAAAGGCATTAGGGAAATCCCGGAGGTGGACAAGTACCACTAGATAGGGTGGAGAGGGCTTCTCCCGGTCTGCGCAGTTACCAAGATTCATCACTGTATTGCCTAGGTGGTGGGTATGTGATTATGAGTTGTGTTATGTGTTATGCGTTATGAGATGTGATGAGTTGTGTTATGCCATGAGTTATGAGAATGAGATATTTGTTAGTGTCCTCTACTGGTAGTTAGGACTATGTGTCATGGTAATTTGTTTAAGCAATTAAATATGAATAAAGTGTGAAATGATATGTGAATGTGGCACATGGTAAGTGAAAATGATATGATATGTGATAAGCAAAACAAGAGTAAATGATATGACAATTATGTGAAATGAGACGTGAGGGAGAGTTAATGCACATGAGAATTGTGCAACATGTGAAACCAATGTGTTAGATTGTGAAATTGTGATCCATGATATGTTAATGTGAAATAATTTATAACAACAACCTTAAAGTGTATGAAGTGATAGTGTGCTTGCATGTGAAACTAGTTTACTAGCATGCCATGCTTAGTATCATATCATGTAGATTACAATTCGTCATGTAATGGTGTATGTGAGTAAACTTAGACAACTATGTTATTTATGTATGACCATGTCGACTTGTCGAAGGGATGAGATAATATGTGAATAGTTATAGATCCATGTAATGAATGTAATGCATATAAGAACAGCAAGTAAAGTGTGATTATGTACATGATAAATGCATGAATAATATTTGGATTCCAAGCTAGTTGAAATGCTCGCTTAGTATAAAGTTTCCTACGTAAGTGCTTATTGTTGCTAAACGGTTTTACCAAGTTTTAACCTTCAATTCATGCTATGAAAATGTGAAGCTATGTGCATGTGATTTTATTATGTTAAAACAGCAAGTAAATTGTTTAATTAGACACAAAAGTGCATGTGAAAAGAAAGGAGTCATCATGCTAGCTTGTTCTTTTCCCTTATGCTCAATTTTATGCTTTAGTGATAGAGATATCTATAGAATGAAAAAGAATGTGTGGACGAATCATGCTACATGTTAGGTGTATGAAATATGTACATGTGTATGATGTAATGCTCATGATTTAGAATAGGAATATGATAGACTAAAGCATGCTCATGTGAATAGAATATGTGTTGATAGTTAAGAGTAAGGACCATGTGTACCCTTGTGATTGATGATAGGGTGCATCTCTTTAATGTTAATGGCTTAGTGTGAGTGTGACATGTTTAAGTTTAAGTCTTTGGTTTGCTTGCTGAGTCTTTGGACTCACCCTTGCTTCTGCGTACAGGTTGACAGATATCGTGCACTAGAAGGAAGCTTAGTGAGGATCGCCAATTAGAAGATTGTTTTGTGGAGCTGCGACTAGTTGTACTTTTCTTTTTCTCATAGTATGAAAAGAATCATTGTATGGACAATATTTGGACAATGTAGTTATTTTATCTTGTATTAATGTGGACATTGTCTTTCTATTTCGCTATTTAGATTGTGGAATGTGTGTTGGTGAGGGGTTAAAAGTTGAGTTATTTATTTTATTCCGCTGTACTCTATTGCTATCCAGGTACATATCAACCTATCGACTAGTGTTGGGTACATGTCCCACTGTGACGACGCCCTTTATACTGATGGGGATTGGTATAATTGTACAGGTATGAAGAGGGTCGTTACTGGGCATGTCCTTATACGACCAGGCAAAGTGTCTTTATACTCCCCAAGAATTTGCACTAGTTCCTCTTCTTCATCAGGAGGGAGGTTAGCTGAGATAATCACAATCATGGGATCTTCTTCCGTTCCAAGGTTGACTTCCTTAGTAGGTTCATCCACCGCCATTGTAGGTTCATCAAATCTCCTTATGCCGCTCGTGCACATCTCGACGGTGTCATCTACTTCGCCGACCTCTTCATCGATGGGGTCCTCGTCATTCATGATCTCATAGATGCCAAACCTATCGTCTACGAACACCCCATCTTGCACAATCTCTTCTTCTAACACCAACGCCTCTTTTGTGAACTCCTCTATTAACAATAGCACTTGGCATCACCTAGCTAACTCTTGAAGGTATCTTCGGGGAATAGCCTTTCCCCGTTGCTTCCTAGGCGACGTTTTGACTTGGCGGCGCTGGGTTGACCTGACTCTCTACCCTAGACTCACCTAAACTAAGACTAGACTCTTCTAACCTAGATGACCCTACTTGACTAGACGACGCTACAAAACTAGTGGAGGACATGGGGTCCTCGAAAAGGATGGCTCCTAATGAAGGAGCAAAAAGGGAAGCCCCAGTTGAGGGGTGCCCCTGATCAGGAGGGTGAAGGAGGTATGCCAGCTCCTTGACCTCAATATGCATTTGAAGATTGGCTTTTTTTTTTGGAGATCAGTGAAGAGCATGCAACACGAGAGAGTGATCTTGTGGTCGCTTGGATCAGATTGCGGGTAGCAAGAACTAAAGGTGGGAGGTCAGGAGTGAGGATGTTGTGCGCAGCCGTCAGGAGTTGAGGAGACAACTAAATGAGTAAGGGAGGAGATGAAGGGACAAGACTTGGAAAGAGAGAGCACAAGAGTGATGGATGGATGGCCAGGCACGTGCACCTCTACAGCTCGTCCACCGTCTTCCCTTCTTTGTAGGGGATGTCCGGCTCTCCCACTTCTGTGGTTTCACTCATCAGCTGCCTCTTGGATGTGATGGATATGGGGGATCTAGCAGTTCGGCTGTAGCTGGCGGCCATGTTCTTTCTTCCTCCCAGAACAAACGTCTAAAGGCTATAGTGATGTCTCTATATCATACCAGCGGTACCATTCAGCCTTTGGGTCCCCTGTATTCCTTCCCTTTCCCAGGCTGAGTGTTTCCAGCGCCCTGTATGTGAGCATGGGGGCCATGTGCCTAGCAAATTGTCTGCCACGTACCTCATGTTGTGACAGCTCCACCTCGACCACCACAGTGTTATATCCTGGTTGCGTTGGACCTCTGGTAAAGTGGCATCATAGTGTCCATGTGAGTGGTTCGTGATCGGCTTTGAGGGTGGATGTTCTAGATGACCATGTCTTGGACTTCTCCCTATAACCAAGTCCCCATCGGCTTTTCATCACGATGTCCGGAATGGGCTTGGTGATGCCTTGCAGTTCTGCACCTAGGCCTTTTCCTTCTTCGTAGCCTAGCTTCATCATGATCTGCCACCCCTTAGTGTTTAGTGGCTCCTTCCTCCTTACCGCGTTGACTTGTGCTGGACTGGCCTCTTGTTTGGAGTGGAATGAATAGGCCCAAGGGTAATTCATGTCCAGCGCCGAGACAATGGGCTTGTTGGCGGGCCATACGGCTGGAAGCAGAGTGTCATTGATGGCATCGACTGTGTGGGCAGTGGCTATGCTTTTGACCTTAATAATCCGTCCTTGGAAAGGAAACTTAAGGCATTGGTGTGCAGCGGACGGTACGGCCCACAGTGCTTCTAACCATGGACGCCCCAGAATAGCCTTGAACATGGGGTCGATGTCAAGCACATAGAAATCAACAGCGATGGCTAGCAGCCACAGTTCGGCTTGTACAGTCACCATGCCGTGGCAAGATCTTCTAGAGTTGTCATAAGCGGCTATGGTGGTCGGCGTTGGTCTCAGCAACCCTTCTGACACATCACAGGCTCTCAGGGTACTCAGTGGGCAGATATTTATTGACGCCCCAGTGTCGACCAGTACTGCCCATACTACTACTGATTGATGACTAGGGTAACATAGAGTGGGAGCCTCCTGGCTTTAGGGGTGCTAGTTCATTCTCGACAAATGTGATAGCCGACCCACGAGTCACCATGGCTAGTGCACTCGATAGTTTGTTGGCAAGCATGTCCTCATTTACCACTAACCTTTGCAAAGTTTCTTAATGCCTCTTGGTGCTCCTTGGATCTCTTTATCAATTCCAGTATGGAAATCTTGGCTGGCACATGATCAAGATGCTTAAGGATATCATAGTGTGTACCGGGTAGCGGCTCAATCACCCCCTCTTCTTGTGGTTGCTGCTGAGGTTGTTGCTGAGGTGGCTGCAGGACCTGTTGGAGAATGCCTTGGCTAGTAGAGGTGGTGGAGATGGGTGGATACGGGCGACGGAAGACTCGTCCGCTCCGCAGGGTAGTTGGTTGGGTGACGGGTTGTCTGGTGGAGGATAAAGTGGCAGCGGAAGGTTGATTCATCCAGGTGGTGGCAAGATGATGGGTGTGGGAGTGGTTATAACGGGTGGTGGGTATGGAGATAGGCGGAGCAAGGGGTATGATAGGTGGTAGGATAACGGAGGGCATAGCGACTGGCGCGGTGTTGAGCCGATGGGCAGTATGATGGCGTTGGCCTGGGAAACTAAAGGAGGGACTAATTGGGGGGCCAGGTTGGCTGATTGTATTGTTTGAGGATATTGGGGATACTGGTGGTTAATAGCCATCATCTGCTGAACATCGAGTTCATCATCGTACATCCAGTTTGCTTGAGGAGGGGGGTGGTGGACGATGGGATTCACTTGGCTGGTGGTGGTGGATTGGGAGCTGGCGTATGGTTCGGCAGTGGTTTATGGAAAATCCCTAAGTCCTGCAACGGCTGATGTTGCTGCTGTTGTTGAGGGGGTGGTTGGCGCTACTGCCTTTGTTGTTGCTCCTGCCTCTGCCTTTCTTTGATATCTCCGATTACTCTTCGGAGAGCTGTCCAGTCCAGCCTGTTCTGCTCATGGAGATCTGTCACGCCCCGACGCGGAATATCGGAGCGCGAAAGCAGTTGCAAGAAAAGGGTATAGAGCGAGAGTACTAGACATCAAACCATTGCACATTGAATAAAACTAAAGCAAATCTTTCTCATTAATAACTTTTCAAATGTCTAGTTACAACCACTAATATCAGAGTCATTCTAGACATCGAGAGAGTATAGCACGTTTTGTGTTTTGATTGTCATATAGATAGTCGAGATAGTAGCACTTGAGTGTAATGCCAAACACTATGATCATTTAACTCCCATGGGCACTAGAACTTTCGGGCGCACATCCCAGGACCAGATCGAGCCCTTTATATATTGCCAGGCATTGGTTATATTGTTTATCTTTAGACAATCAATCAATGGCCAATATAGAGTACCAAGAAGTAGATGAGAGCACTAGATGAATAGACGAGATAGTAGAGTGAACGTGAATAGACGAGCGAGTAAAGTACAGATGAGAGCTAGTGGACATTGCACGTAATGCGACGAGTAAATAGGCGATAGTAACAGTTGCACAACACGCGCACTTGGTGTTGGCAGTCAGGTGGAACTCACGATCTTCCCGCTGGCCATGCTATGCACAAGTCCAGAGGTCCGACGTGATTCAAGGTAAGAGCGAACTTATAATAGTCGTTTGGACCATATCGATCCCTAAAGGTGTAATGGGTGTTAGGGTACAACCGGCTCATCGACCATGTGGGAATCCATGATCAGAGGAGACTTACGGAGGCCTTGTGCAAGGGTTCACTAGTCCGGCGAAAGGAATATCCGACGGAGAGTTCACCACAAGCCAAGTAAAGTGTGTATATAAAACAGGTGCACGACGTTCTAGAGGAATTCTAGAACAGTGGAGCGTCGATATCGGTATATAAACAACGCAAGAAAATGAATACAAGTCCTTTAAAATAGGGCAATTAATATACTTTATTGCAATAAATTACCAGATACATTAAGAGATATTTTGTGCCAGATTTCAGCCATATATAGATGGTTCATGTGTGTGCATGTGTAAGAGAATCATAGATAGAAAGAAGTCGCGTGAATATGTATTTTAAAACATTCAATAAGCTCCATTTTTTTAAACAAGTTTTTACTAGGGGTATAACTGTAAAAAGGCGTAAAGATTTTTTAGAAAGTGACAAAAATAATTTTTATGGTTTTCATCAAAATATGGTGAAGGCGAATAGGCCAGTAAGGATTGCGACATGGTCGGCCAGATCGCGACAGGGTCCGGTACGGGTCGCGACAGGGCTGTCGGTTCAGGCGGCCAGAACGCGACGGGGTGTCCTGTCGCGTACAGAACGCGACAAGATGGTGGTCGCGACGGCTCTGAGAACGCGATGTGTCGAGCCGTCGCGTCTCAGGTACTTCACTTGAGTTCGAGCGGGAACATTGTTCTACATCGGATTGCGTGCCAACTTGACTTGTTTGGACACAGGGTACTTTGAAAAATCATAACTAATTGTATAGTCAACGAAAAGTCATGAAACCAGTTGCAAATTAAACTAGACATGTAAGGGTACTTCCAGTAAATCGGAATTAGAGAGAGAGCATGGTTCATACAGGGTTTGAATAGGAGCAAGAACGAGTTATTCAGAACATGACACAGAGAGAAAGATCGATTAAATTCGATCAACATGCTTGATGAAATTTAGGGCTTTTAGAGGCAAAAGATCCCTAACAACACGAAGTATCTACAGTAAAAGTTTCGTAGCATGGAATCAAGTATACATAGAGATTTGAATTAAACATGATGTCTCGGGGTTATCGTGTTTGCAGATCTTCTAAAACAAGAACAAAAGATTGGCTTGATGAAAAAGAGTGAAACAAGAGGGCTTTTGTTCCTGATGTATGGAACAATCTACAGATGGATTTAATTGAGTTTTGCTCGTGAGAATGCCTACCTTTGACTCGATTTCTTCTAGGGCTTAGAACTCCAAGAATGAGGAAGAAGCTCCAAGAACTCCTTCTTCCCACGAGATCCTCTCCTCCTTGACCTCTTCTCCACATCCAACAACCTTTGGCAACGAGCTAGGGTCGGTCAAGAGGGTTTAAGAGATGTATTTATGTAAACACAAGTTCCTATTCCTACTACTACTCAAATTCCTCTTAATTCTGAGATTTCCTAACTCCACCTTTCCTCTCTTGCTTTCCAATCTCTAATTGGGTTAAGATAGTACCTAAATTCATGCTAGACTATATGGGGTAGGTTTAGAATCCAATTCCAACTCTAATTGTCACTTTTATTGCTTTAATAACCCCTTTCCAATTTTGAGATAATTAAACTGCGAATTTAGGGTATTTTCTTATTATTCTCCCTTTGTAAATTCATATTTTGACCCAATAAATTCTAAGGTCCATTAAGCAAAGCCCTTACTCTTTTCCATTTAATGGGTTTTATTTAATGCTCTTTTCTTTAAATATCCATTTAGCTAGTTTTAAATCTTTATTTAAATTTTTATTTTTTTAAAATTCAGGTTGCTACAAGATCATACACCAGTCTTTGAACGTAAACACGCTCAATAGTGTGACCTGGCTGCCGATGGAACATGCAATACCTCGTTGGGTCCACACTTGGGTTCAATGGCCTTTCTGGAGGGAGTTTGATGGCATCTGTGAGTTCAGGGCCAAGAAGATGTCGGAGAGTGTCTCAAGAATTAGTGGGTATTGAGTTCTCCTTGGACCTAGGGGACGCCTTTGTTGAGAGCCATCGGGAGGTGGTACTTGGTTGTATTGACTGACTGGCCTTGTGGAGGATTGGTGGGATTCTAACCCTGGGCCTATAAGGTTGGCAGTTATTGTTTTAGCCGGCAGGGTTGAATGCCTCACTTGCTCGTTACTTGGACACCCTCGGTCACTGGCCCCTGAGGTTTTTTTTTGGAAGCGAGACTTTTTGGGTTCGAACATGAATTGTATAGGGGAGTCTTTGAGTTGGGTTCGGATGAACCAGACCCGACTGTAAATTGATGCATGGTGGTGAATCATTCATTGCTAGGATGTTTTTATAGGCGGGGCTGCATTAGCATGATGATCTTGAACTTCTCTCCCTCTGGAAGGTACCCCGGGACTCGCGTGGCCATCTGTCTCCACCTGTCGGCATATGTAGCGAAATCTTCATCCGACTTCATCCTTTCAGCCATGAGATCTGTAAGAGAGTATTCTGGCCTAACCCTATCTTGGAATTGTTCAACGAACTTGCCCTTCACTATGGCGAAGTCCTCTGCATCCTCTCGGGAGTACAAATAGAACCAATCTAGTGCTGGCCCATCCAATGATCGATGGAACAGTAAGCCATTAGGCGACAGTCATGCTGATAAGGTGCAGACTCATAAATGAAGTCCTTGATGTAAATGTACGGGTTGCCAGAGCCATTTGCTTGTGGTACTTTGGAAGCTCGGATGGAGATGGGACCCACAGGCCATTGAAATTGGGCATGTGAACATCATGGTGCTGCCTAGGGTCAACTTGCCTTCGCAGCTCTTGGAGTTCCTTTTTGATGGACGCCCACTCAGACATCATGTCGTGAGTGGCGGAAGGTTGAGCGTACAAGGAGGAGGCACGAGATGCCGCCTAGCACATGGCTCAAGCTGTGGAGGATGGCAACAGAGATAGGGGGGAGATCGGGGCCTTGACTCACGTGGATGGTAGTGCTCAGATTCAAAGGGAGTGAATCAAATGGCTTGCGACCGGATGGGAATGTTGTCGGCTGGTCCCGTGACAATGCGGGGGCAGGAGGTAGATGCCATGGGGCGAGAGGCGCCCGCTCTGGGTGAGGGAGACGAGGTAGCCTTTCCTTTGAAGGCTGTCATGAGATCCTGGATTTGAGATTGATCAAGCCGAGGATTAGGCGCAAGAGTTGAGCAGCTTGATCTTCTACCTAAGGGGAACGGACATTTAGTGACGGGCCGCCATCGTCGGGACGATGACTCTCACTGGTATGGACTGTGGCAACCCAGGGCCGGGCCGTCTCCTCAAGGAGATCATGAGGAAGAGATTCCTCATAGTCATGGGAGGTGTAGAATGTCGTATCCTGATTCTCATCACCATAGATTGGGTTCAAGTAAGACTTCATATTTGGAAAGTGGAGTTTTTGATGCACTAAACATGAAAGCCTGTCCAGACTTAAGAGACAACCTAACCTAAACAGACACCTAGTTTCCTAAACAGACAATCTTATGCAAACAAAAGAAAGAGAAGAAGTCTCTCCCAAAGCAAGCAAGTGGCAATGATGAGGGTGTTCTTTTATTTGGTTCAAGTTTGCCTTTTGATGGTTTGATCTTTTAGCAAGTTCCCTCAAAGGAAAGGATTCCTAAAGGGAGAAAGCTTCCAACTTCGAGTTTGACTAGAATTTCTCACGGACTTACCAATGCATGGATCCTAAATCTAGGTGGCAACAGGTACAACCAGCCCAGTGGCCGTGTGGGAATCCACGGTCAGCGGGGACTTACGGAGGCCCTCAAGTGAGTGCTCTAGTCGAACACAAGGAATATGTGTCCAAGAGAGCGGGTGTCGCCGAGGACGACAACCTAAGCTAAAATATGGAAATATGAATGTGCACCGAAGTGCATGCAAATCTAACCTAAAACTAGCAATTAGAAATCAGGCCAACCTACTCTCAAAAGAGGAAGGTGAGAATCTACCTGTCACGACCTGGATCGCGACAGGAAGAACGTCGTGTTCTTCTTCACAGTGGACAGAGATCAGATATACCTGATTATGCATGAAAAATCAAATAACCCTATAGCATGGAGGACTGACAGACTTAAAAGTATGGATCAGGCACAAAGCAACTTAAAGCATTGATGGAGTACTTGAAATAAACCCAAAAACACAGAAATAGATGGAATCAAGAGATCTGACCTCATCGCGACGACCTCCCTGTCGCCTTACAGATCGCGACGACTTCGACATCGCCTTCTCACCCAGTGCAGCAAAACTCAAAACAGCAGCGAAAGAAATGGAAAAACGCAAAACAAAAGAATAACCACACACATGAAGACTAACAGGAAGTGGAAGACAGTAACGAGCACGATAGGCACTAAAAGTCCCACCGTGATCACCAAAAGTTGTAATCACGGGATTTGCTCCCCAAATAATGATGATGAAAAATAAAATAAAAGAGATCGTGATTGCCACCAAAGTAGTTACAAAGAGATGAATATGTGAAGGGACTGATAACTACCTTGGAAAAGGAAGAAAGTTGCAGAAGAGTACCTGGTCCTGTGAACACGACAGGCCCGCTGTCGCCTTAGCGTAAACACGACAAAGGAGGTGTCGCCTTCTGCTTCCTGAATGCGACGCACATACCGTTGCCTTCCTTAGATCGCGACAAGATGAACGTCGCCTTCTGCAACTGAAGATGAAGACAGCGGGTTTTGTTCTTCCTGCTCCTCAGTCAGCCAAGGGGCAAGAGCCTCGCGCTGCTACTGTCTTCTACAACCTGCCAATGACATCAGAACAACGAACACCCATTAGACAAAATTCGATGTAGAATCTATCCCAAAACAACAAGTAAACATGAATAATTGGGAGGAACTCATATGGGGTGGTGTTTTAACCCCTTTGGTGATTAAAAGTGGTGTGTGTGGAGTGATCTAATGCAAATCTATGAAAAGAAACAAAGCAAAACGTGCATATATGAAGAAAAAGGATGAAGAACAAGAGAGAGAAAGGTAGATGTGAATAAATTGCCCTGGGGGGCACTTCCTGGTCGTCTGGAGGCTGAGAGGTCTTCTGAATTCGAAGCTCTCTTGGAGAGGAAGAAATAGGCATTGGCTTGCTTTGAACCATGCCCTATGAAGTTTTATAGGTGATTATTCCTAAACGGGCTAGGAGAGGAATAATGAGCCGAAGTCCGACTTTGGGTAAGTAGGCTCATGCAAGGGGAGTCAGAACGTGGCAAGGAAGGCCTCAGAAAGGTTTCCTCCAAGTTTGGAAGGATTTGGACACCTCTAGACCCACCAAAAGATGGATTATTCATGAATAGCAAGGGTCCAAGTCTGACTAGGAAAGGCCACGTTGCATGGTTCTGTGAAGGAAACTAGAATGCGACAGGCCCCGTGTCGCTATCAGGTAGCGACGCCTCGATACGTCGCCTTCCATAGAAGGAAACCTTTTAAGTATTTCTGACGATTTTTTAGGGAATTAAGATGCCAAATGGGAACGCGACGTATCGAGGTGTCGCCTTCTGGAGGAGATCGATTCAGGCTTGAAGGCAAATCGATGTGAGGAAGATAGCGACATGAAGGGCGTCGCCTTCTGAATATGAACGCAACAGGGACATTGTCGCCTTCATGATCCTTCAGCATTTGACTTATTGAAAGTGTCTGATCTCCTTGCATGGGCATCGGATTGGCGTGCAATTTGAAGTGTTGAACTCCCAACTCAAAAAGCTACGAAATGATGATGAAGACTGATTGATGTGACCAGGAACAATCCACCAGGGGGATGAACTAATGAGAAAGATGCCATGATCGGATAAAGCCAGCTTGACGATGATGCCAATGTAGGGCATCAATGATATGACAAGGAATTTGGCTCGACTTATGGGCCAGAAATGGGTGTCTACATTTGGTGCTGAGGAGGGAACTGGTACTGCGGCATCTACTGAGCGTACTGCGTTGGCTGCTACGGCTGCTGGACTTGCCCCATCGGGCAATCCCTCCTGAAGTGGCCCGGCAAACCACAAGTGTAACAGACTGCCTCCTGCCTGCCCTGCTTAGCTCCCTACTAGACTGACTGCTATGCAAACCTCGATTGGTGCTTCTGCTACTTGCCCAGACCACCTCCACGAGTGGTCATCTGCTTGAACCTCGAGCGCAAACCGGAACTGCCTGAACTGCCTGAGCCTGAAGAATAAGAGTCCCATTACCATGACTACCTGCGGGACGCTGGTATGGTGAGGACTCAAAGAAACTCCTCCCTGCTACTGCTACTACTACTGCTGCTGCTGGGGCTACCAGGTCTCTCTCTCCAAGGCTGTGGCCTTAGCCACGCCCTCTCCCAAAGTGGCACACATATGAGCAATCACGCCCCACCTCAAGTTTGGCGTCAGTCCTGTAATGAACCTCTCTACACAAGCCTGCTCACTACTGGAAACATGAGGAACATGCCTCAACAACCGGACGAACCTCTGATGGTACTGAGTAACTTTGAGATCGCCTAGAACCAACTCGTGAAACTGGTCTTGCCTCTCACGTCGAGCATATTCAAGGAAATACTCGCCATGAAAGACCCCCAAAAACCTCTGCCAAGTGATCTGATCCAAACTCTGGCCTGGAAAGTGAATTTGTCGCTGAACTCTCCACCACTCATAGGCTGGTCCCTTGAGCTGATACACTATCAGTCTGACCTAGTCCTCCTCGACGCACTCCATGGTCTCGAACGTGTGCTCCACCAACCCACGCATAACTCTCTGCCTTGTCTGGATCATACTCACCAAAGAACATCGATGGCCGAGACACAAGAACCTCTCCAAAGGGGTGGTCCTGTCCTCATTGACAGTCATCCTCCTCCGACCGGCCCGGGTACTCTCAGTACCGGACGCCTACTGAACTGCTGGCTTCTCCACCTCCGGATCTACCTGCTGCTCCGGTGCCACTGGGGGAGGTATTGGAGGTTGACCTCTTGCTACTGCCTGCCCAGGCTGCCACGCTCCCCGGTACAGGGTCCTGAAAAACTACTCCGCCATGGGGAACCAATATGCTGTTGGGTTACAATGTCTATGATGACATATGGTTAAATGTTTTTGATGATGAGTGAAGTGATAATTGATGTTGTCTTAATGTTGGAAATGAAAATATAAGAAAGACATGAATCAAATGATCAAGTAAAAAAATTGATCTTATGGCCACTTATGTATTCATTATATCTCACTTAGAATGTCTTTTAATGTAGGTGTGAATGAACACAAGACAAGCAACAAAATCCAAGTGCAAAAGAACAAGACAAGCTACTGGAAGCACTTAAAAAGCAGTAGCTGTTGACAGATGAATAGTTTGCCTGTTGACAGATGAATAGTATACTTGTCGACAGATGAATAGTGACCTGTCAACAGCTACACACAGGAAATCACTTCCCGGAAGTTCAGAGTTCTGGAAATTGGAAATCTGTCACTACCTGTCGACAGATGAACAGTGACCTATCGACAGACGAAGAGAAACCTCAAATACACGATTTGCATATGTTTCCTATATGGGTGTTTCCTTTTACCACGACTCTCCATACTTAAACACCCATATATATAGAACATAAAGAGGTATTTTCGCAGCAAGAAGCCACCATACCAAACCCTAATAAAAAACCAAGAGAAATAGCTTCTCTCTGTTGCTCTGCTTCAACCCTCCGTCCAGGAAAAGGAAGATCTATCTTCAGAACGGATTTGAAGCTGGTTTGTCCATCTTTCAAGCTTCTCCATCAACTGATACCTGTCAAGACAAAGCTTGAAGTTCTTCCGGACGACCACCACGAAGAGTTCTTCATCTGGATATACTTCTACATCTCTGAACTCTTCTACTTCTACACCTTTCATATCTTTATGTGTGTGGTAGTGGTTCAAGCATTCCTTGTGCTTCATCCACGTGTGGATTATTGTTCTGGTTGCATGTTTGCATCAGACAACATGTGTGTGGTGTGTTGGTCAGATCAAGCTAGAGGATCTGATCTATTGTGGAATTGATTTAGCGTGTGTGTGTGTGGTTGAGCTGTTGTGCTCGTGTGTGTGTTGTACTCAGTTCTTGAGTAGTGTGTCCTCACTATGGAGGGGTGGACATAGGAGTCACGTGTGTGATCTCCGAACCACCTAAAAAATCCCTTGTGCACTGTGATTTGACTTGTGGTTTGCATTGTGTTGCGCTAGATGCATGCCTAGGGATTTCATCTACACACTACTTGTTAATTTGTTCACACACATTACATCAGATCAAAGGGGTTTTAATTGAGTGGATCTTTTAATCCAAAGTAATTCTTTAATTGCTTAAGTGTCTACTGCAAATCTATTCAACCCCCCCTTCTAGCTTTGCCATAACCGAATATCCGATCCTAAAAATTGGTATCAGAGCGGGTTTTTGTTCATCGGTTGTGTTTTGGTAACCACTCTGAGTCCTAACAATCTGTTGAGCAGGTTTAAATCTGATTTTGGTCTGACTTGATTTGATTGAACTGATTGATTGCCTTTTGATCTCACTCAATATTTTGTTGATTGGTCTAATCATCTGAAAATATTCAGAAATATGGCTAAGTTCTCAAGCATCATAAATAGACCTATGATAATTGAGTTTGATGACAAGGTGATAAAATGCAGGTCTCCTCTATGAAAACATGCAAGTCTAGAAAGGGAACAGAAGAAAAATGCTACATGGCTCATGGCAACTCAAGAGGCTCTTCCCGTTCAGACGAATCTGAAGGATCAATATGTCAGAGAAGTCAATAAACTCTCAAGAGTCAGGTAAATCCAATTCAGACCGATTTGATGCATCAATATCTAATTCTGATTCAGAGGATGATATATCCTATGATGAATTGATAGAATGCTATGAGCACTTGTCCAATCAATTTAAGAAGGTAAAAGTTCAAAACAAGAAGCTAAAAGAAAATTGGAGAAGAATGAAATGATAATTGATAATACTCAAGCATTCTATGAAGAAAATGAAAAATTGAAAATGGAAAATGAAAAATTGGAGAATGAAGTCAGAATTGTGGAAACAAGCTTCTAAATTGAAAGAAGATCATGAGAAAGTTGAATCTGAGATTTTGGATTTGAAAAATCAAAATGAAAAATTGATTGATCATAATGAAAATCTCAAATTTGATAATGATCAATTGAACAAACAAATCTCCAACATGGCTCATGATCATCAATAAAAGAAAAATGCAACCAATTGGTTGAGGAAAACAATCATCTGAAAAAGAAAATCGAATGCTTGTATCATGACAGACCATTAAATGATGAATGCAACAATTATAAGAAGAAAATTGTTGACTTGGAAAATCAAGTTGTTCAAAGTGAAATTGAAAAGAACAAAAAAAAAAATGGTCTAGATGTCATGACAAACCAACTTCAAACTTCTGAAGAAGAAATTGATGCATTGAAAGCTGAAAAAGAAAAATTGACAATGAACTTGAAGTGGTTAGTAAACAAAATCAAAATTTTGAAAAGAGGATTTCTGAATTGAATAAAACTGTTGAGGATTTAAGAACTGCCTTGTCTAAGTTTGTTCAAGGAACTAAGAACTTGGAAACCTTCTTGGAATGAAAGTCTATTTTCAAAATGAAGGTTTAGGATTTAATCCCTTGAACAAAAAGGATTTTGAAAACAAAACAAAGACTTCGTTTGTAAGTGTCTCTAAGAACAAGAATTTGGTTGCACCTAAAGAAAAATTGTTCAGAAAAATGTTCAAGAACAAAATGAAAAATTGAACAAAATGCTGCAAAAAGGAAGATCATGTTTCAATTGAAGACCAGAAAAAGAAAATGGAAAAGGAAACAAGAGTCTACAAGGTCTCCACACCTCCTCCAGCAGCCCAGAATGTTCAAGGAAATCTCCAACTCCACATCATGCCAAGAGATACCAAAGGGTACCACCTCCTTCTTCTCAACCCAAGGGTGATCAAAGGTACTCTAAAGGATCTCAGAAATTTCAGCAAATGCATTCAAACTATGCTAAGCTCCAGGTAATTGCTCAACCCATTTGTTTTAAATGCAATAGATCTGGTCATCTTGCTAAATACTGCTGAAGAAAAATCCACACTCACAAATATGCTAAAATGTCCAATGCTATACATGTCATAAACATGCCCATATCTCTAGGGATTGTTGGCATAAAAATGATCATCTTGTGCATGTTTCCAAGCCCCATGATCATAATTCCATTAATGAAAGAAATACATCTATTCCAAAAATAAAATCACTTTGGATTCTGAAATCATTGTTGAATTCTAAAGTTGATGTCAATACAGGACCCAAGCAAGTGTGGGTTCCAAAGCTAGCTTGATCAACAAGCTGAAATGTCTTGCAGCCATACAGTGTAAATGGATTCATGACATTGGCTGTGCAAGGCAAGAAATGATTGGAGAACAAAGGTAAAATTTTTTAAACTTTGATTGAAGACTGTTCAGGTAAAATCTCTCTCTCACTTCAGTTTTGAACTGGAAGAATTGAAATAGATTTTTGACCTTATTTGAGCAATGAAAAATGTGCCTTAATGCTATCTCCTCATGACAATGCCTCATAGCAATTGGAATCATGCTATGTCATCTTCTTTGCATAACTGTGCTCATGACCTCTTAAGCACAACATTTGCTTTAACCTCTTGGTATATCAAATGATGACATGTGGAAAAAACAGTTATGCTTGTTTGAAAACTATCATTATGCGTGAGTAAAAATACTCCGCCAAGTACCAAAAGTCATGTTATGTATAAGGCTAATTGTGTGCATGATATCGTATGAATTGCTTGCTATTATTTTTATTCTATTCATGTGTTATGGGGGAGTAAATTTGAAAGTGCACAAAAATGTTTGCAAAATTCATTCAATATCATGTTTGTACTAATTATGTGCAAATTGATTGATATGCAAATGCTTGAATTGCTTGAATGTTAATTTCAATACCATGCTTACATTATGGGGGAGTAAGCCAAAAAGAGTTTTTGAGTGAGTTGTTTGAGGGACATTCTTTAACATCAATCTTGCCACATGTAGCTCTTTAAAAGAATGAATGTTGGTGCTTTTATGCTTATGGATGTTCTTTTGTGTGCAAATGCTTGGTATGTTTATGTATCTCATTGATTGCTTGAATGATGAGTCATCACATGCACACACGATGGGGGAGCAAAAATCAGGATTGGTGAGCGATTTAATGAGGGAAAATCTCTAATCTCAGCCTTAAATCTGATTTGTGAGTCCCTGTCGACAACCCCAACAGCCTGTCAACAGATAAGCCTTTACAGAACCCAGAAATTGCACCCTGTGTGCATCTGTCGACAGCCACTTCTTCTGCTGTCGACAGCCAGGCACAGTTTCTATCTCCCCGAACTTCATATTTTCTATCTGTGTGTCTCTGTCGACAACCAGCACCTCACCTGTCGACAGCCCATACCCTGCCTGAACCCAGAACTTCACAACTGTCTGCATCTATCGGCAGGCTCATGTTTGCTGTCGACAGATACTCACTTCATCCATAAATCTTCATCTTTTTTTCATCCTTTCTTCTTGAGTATGTTTCCATTATTGATGCAAGGGAAGAATGGGTATATACTATTCATTGCAAACTTTCATACTCACATAGTATCAAAGACATTGACTTAATCACAATGATTCTGATATAATATTTTGTGCATGAGTCTAGGTTGTGTCATCTAGAAAACATTGATCAAATCTAATGATTTTAACCTAACTCACTTCAATAACTCCCTTGTAGATAATAATTTTTCTCAAGTGGATTAATAAGTACGAAGGTTATTGAACTTTATGTGTTACATTGGCTTTTGACCTTAAATAACCTTTTGACCATGATTTAAGAATTAACAACAAAAAGGAGAAAAGCTACCTATTTCTAAACTTAAAGTTCAAATAAAACGTATATGAAATGGGACAAAGGCAGAGCAATGATGAGCATCACCGAGTAACCGGGGACATGGGCATCACAAATGTCTGTCTTCGCGTCAAAAAGTCCTTTCATTATCTCTGTGTCATGGTATGATGGTCACTTACACTGAGTAACTGGGGGTACGGGCATCCCAAATGTCTACCTCATGTCCAAAGATAAAAATGATCCTAATTACCACTTTTCCCACATTAACTTGACAAAGAAATAATTCAACGCAAGAAATAGAGTGTAGCCTCCATGTTTTTACATCAAAGGCAATGTGTTGTTTATTGTTAATCGCTCATGTAGACATTACTTTCAAGTACCAACTGAACATCACCCACAAAGGAACATGTTTTCCTACAATGGTTTTATTCAAAGGGGTTATCTTATTTTCAATGTTTTTGAACGATGTCTTCTAAATGGTACAACTTAAGATTCCCAGAGTATTTCTCTTAACCATTGTAGAATTTTTATGTGTCTTACTACTAGTGTTTATGACATCTTGCAATGGGTATAAACTAGTTCTCAACCTTAAAATTTTACTTGAACACTGAAATCCTTCACAATTCCGTTTTGGGGTCAAGTAGTTCTTTGCTTCATCTCCTTCCTCTTCTTTGAGTCATCAGTCTGTTAACTCTGTCATCTCTTTCTCCTTCACTTTTGCTTTTGTTGTTTCATGCAATGGATGACTGGAAACATAGTTCTTTGCTTTATTCTTATCCATTTGTGCATGACTTGTCTTTTTGGATGTTGCCAAAAGGGGGAGAAACATCAATTGTGCAAAAATTGAAAATTTTGTCATCATCAAAAGGGGGAGAATGTTGGGTTACAATGTGTATGATGACATGTGCTTAAATGTTTTTGATGATGAGTGAAGTGATATGATGTTTGTTTAATGTTGGAAACATGATAAATATGAGAAAGACATGAATCAAATGATCAAGTAAAAAAAAATGCTCTTATGGTCACTTATGTATTCATTATATCTCACTTAGAATGTCTTTTAATGTAGGTGTGAATGTACAAAGACAAGCAACAAAATCCAAATGCAAAAGAACAAGACAAGTTGCTGGAAGCACTTAAAAAGCAGTAGATGTTGACAGATGAATAGTGTACCTGTTGACAGATGAATAGTGTACCTGTCGACAGATGAATAGTGACCTGTCGACAGCTACACACAGGAAATCACTTGCCGGAAGTTCAGAGTTCTGAAAATTGGAAATCTGTCACTACCTGTCGACAGATGAGCAGTGACCTGTCGACAGACGAAGAGAAACCTCAAATACGCGATTTGCATATATTTCCTATATGGGTGTTTCCTTTTACCACGACTCTCCATACTTAACACCCATATATATAGAACATAAAGAGGTATTTTCGCAGCAAGAAGCCACCATACCAAACCCTAATCAAAAACCAGGAGAAAGAGCTTCTCTCTACTGCTCTGCTTCAACCCTTCGTCAGGAAAAGGAAGATCTATCTTCAGAACGGATTTGAAGATGGTTTGTCCATCTTTCAAGCTTCTCCATCAACTGATACCTGTCAAGACAAAGCTTGAAGTTCTTCTGGACGACCACCACGAAGAGTTCTTCATCAGGATATACTTCTACATCTCTGAACTCTTCTACTTCTACACCTTTCATATCTTCATGTGTGTGGTAGTGGTTCAAGCGTTCCTTGTGCTTCATCCACGTGTGGATTATTGTTCTGGTTGCGTGTTTGCATCAGAAAATGTGTGGTGGTGTGTTGGTCAGATCAAGCTAGACGATCTGATCTATTGTGGAATTGATCTAGTGTGTGTGTGTATGGTTGAGCCATTGTGCTCGTGTGTGTGTGTTGTACTCAGTTATTGAGTAGTGTGTCCTCACTGTGTGAGGGTGGACGTAGGAGTCACGTGGTGTGATCTCCGAACCACCTAAAAAATCCCTTGTGCACTGTGATTTGACTTGTGGTTTGCATTGTGTTGCGCTAGATGCATGCCTAGGGATTTCGTCTACACACTACTTGTTAATTTGTTCACACACATTACATCATATCAAAGGGGTTTTAATTGAGTGGATCTTTTAATCCAAAGTAATTCTTTAATTGCTTAAGTTTCCGCTGCAAATCTATTCAACCCCCCTTCTAGCTTTGCCATAACCGAATATCTGATCCTAACATTGGTATCAGAGCAGGTTTTCTGTTCATCAATTGTGTTTTGGTAACCGCTCTGAGTCCTAACAATCTGTTGAGCGGGTTTAAATCTGATTCTGATCTGACTTGATTTGATTGAACTGATTGATTGCCTTTTAATCTCACTCAATATTTTGTTGATGGTCTAATCATCTGAAACATATCAGAAATATGGCTAAGTTCTCAAGCATCATAAATAGACCTATGATAATTGAGTTTGATGACAAGGTTGATAAAATGTAGGTCTCCTCTATGAAAACATGCAAGTCTAGAAAGGGAACAGAAGAAAAATGCTACATGAGTCATATGCTGCACGGCACACAACCAACAAGGTTAACAATACCAACTCGGGCGGCTAGTAGTGTACTTGTACTACTGTTGGGACTTTCTGTTGCAGTTTAAATCCGCTACAAGTCCTATCACACTCTCACTCTAATACCAACTGTAACGACCCCGAGAACTTGACCCTCGGCCCACGCCGAGGACCCAATTTTCGCGGTCGCCCCACGGATCCGAGGACCCGGAAGGGCTATAATATAAGTCTAACAGAATATGTAAAGGAAATAAATGTCAACTGCTAGCTAGGAGCACACACACGGAAGCAGAAAGAAGAGTGAGACCGCTGCGTATCGCTCTAGGTACAGCCCCAACACACACAACTAGTACAAGTAAAGATAGGGGAGGAACAAGTCCCTTAGGGGCATACCCCGAGGGTGACGTACATTGAAAGGGGGAACCATTGCTAGCTACAGGGACCACGACTACCGCCATGTCTCCTCCGCCCGGTGCGCGCCCTGCCGCTGCTGAGAAGTCTCACCTAGAAAAGGAAGGGATGAGCTTCACAACAGAAGCTCAGTATAGACTACCAATCTCCTACTGTCTCTAATAGGTAAAGAATATATAATTAATTAAATAACAGCAGTTATATCTTCTACCTACACAGAAATGTGCGGAAGCAAAGCTACTAACTAGCAACGGTACGGAGAACACCACGGTCGGAAACTCCGTGGAAGCTGTACGTCGTGACCACCACGGCTGGCTACACAGACAGAGAGAACCCCACCTAGACAAGAGACACTATCTATGAAAAACACTACCACAAGTCAACTGGTCAGGTGCGTCCACTGACGTCTTATCCTCAACCCAGGTCCAAACCTCCATGTCTCGTCAGAGTGAGGAGGAACACAAAGTACACAACAGTAACCGCCGTAGTCTGGTCAGACTACGGTCCCATGCATGGCCTCTCCAAGTGGTTCCAGGGCCACAAAGAGCGAGGCGGTGAGAAAAAGGACTGGCTGGCCTACACCGTGTAGAACTCCGGCCGTCCTCGGTGTCCCAGGCTAACCAAGAGATCTCTGCAAACGACTCAACGCCGCTGTTCTAACCACCGTTTTCCCTCAACTCTAGAGTCCGTGACTCGAGTACACTCATCGCCCCGAACGCTCCCTCTAAGGCGTATGAGCACGTGGGTCTCAGGAAACGGTAACAACCTCTCTCACGAGACAAGCCCTCAGGTGCCGAGCACTGGGAGAACGACTAGTGTAGGACCGTACTAGGGAACTAGCACTGGTGCCATGTGTACAGTAAGAAGTGGAAATGGAGAAGACTCCACAGAAAACAGAACTCTACAAGACCTTACCTATCTATGTTGTAGTCGCGACGCATCGGGCTGTCGCGACCTTGTCGCAATGCCACAAGCCATCGTGACATTGTCGTGACGCCAAGGCCGTCGCGACCATGTCGCGACGCCTAAGAGCGCAGCTATTATGTCGCTGCGGCCTAGGCAGTCGTGACATCATCACAACCTCTATACAAGTCACGTTCTCAGCCGAGAGGGGTTCTGGGATGATCCTCCCAAAGACCACCCCAAATCCGATACAAAACCATCCACAGGGGGAGTGGAGCATGTTAAACATGTAGGAAAGCTTATAAACAATACAAACCACCCTCAAACCCACAAAACATGGATTTACAAGGAATCTACGCTCGATGAAATCCTCACTCACACGAGCATGATCCTCACGCTCCCACAACCCCAAACCATGAGAAACCACAATCTCAAGGGGACGGGAGCATGCTACGGCGAGAGGAGTCAAGGGTCTTGGATCGAAATGTCACTAATGATGTCCTAGAGGGGGGTGAATAGGACTTCCTGTGCTTTTAAAATTTTATCTGAAATTAAACAACACTAAATAGAACTGTTAGAATTCAGTGTAGTGTGTGATTCAAGTGTAAGTTGGCGGAAACAATCACACAATTACACAAAGAATTTTATCTTGGTTCGGCCCTTCCCACATGGAAGTCCTACGTCCAGTCCTCAAGCTAACCACTTGAGATTTCACTAACTGCCAAGAGAACTTGGCTTTCTCTCACCCTTGAGAGGAATTACAAGCCCACTTGATCCCACGCAAGTCTTCCCTCAACAGGGGTATAAAGCTACCTTTTACAAGGTCTTCCCTACACAGAAGGGGAACAACAGGAACAAATCTCCTGCTGAAATTACGCAGAGAAAAATTATACAGAAACTTGTATGTTTGCCCCAAGAATGAGCAAACACACCTAATTCAGAAAGGAGAAAATAATAAGAGTTGCAACTAAGATCCTTTCTGAACTAGAGAGGGTGGACCAAAGAATATCAATAACAATTGCCACGCAGTACAAGACTTCTGTGAAGAGGAAGCTTGGGAATTTTTGAATGATGACGCTCTCAGTCTTGCAGCTCATAGAAGGCTTGAAAAAATCTCTGCTAGCAGAAGACAGTAGTGAATTGAAGAAGTTTCTAGCTAGTCTCCAAAAACTCTAAGTATGTTTCTTTTCAAAATTTGGCTTCTTTTTATATCCTTCAGAAGAAAGTATCCATTTGAAAATGACCGTTAGAGATCTGACCATTGTGGAGAGATCTTGGATCCTTTGGATTCCAGTTGAGATTATTGATCAAAGGTCCTTCTGTCTTTTTAGCTTTCCAACAGCCTCAGACAAGGCTTGTAGCTTCACAGATTAGAGGTCAAATTCTAATTAATGTTCTGTGAAGCTCCATGCTCAAAACGTGCTCAATAAATGTTCTACAGCAAAAACAAGACAAACAGAGAGAATAACTCCATGCTTTTCAGGTAGGTGAGTCAGAGAAGACATGTAAAATATAGATCCTCAGACAGACAAGCTTTTAGGCCAATAAAAAAGAGAGACAGACAGTTGCACCAAAAAGTAAGGTGTGGGTCTTACAGTGGTCGGTGAACCTCTGTCAGATACCCATGCATCTGAAATCAATAAATGCATGATATTTTCTGAAGGGAATGAAGATCTGGTCTGTCATGAAGCAAGAGACCAATTTGAATAAGAGTTACAAATATAATCACAAACAAGTTTAGAAGATTATTTAGAGTATAATATGTCTCATCTTGTCAGAATATATTAGAATAATAATGACCTAATAGAATATCAACATGCAACAATCATACAGGTACCACAAGTTTTGATAAAGATTATTAGCAGATGAATCACCACAAAAACAAAAAGTATCCAGTCAACACAACAGAAGTATAAGTACATAGACTATCAGAGAAGTTAGATTCACAAGAAGGTGTAATTCGACTCTAGAAGTTGGAGTCAAAATCATGAAGACACACCGTGACATTCGATTTGCAGTGAAACAACTAAGATTGGACTATAAGAAGTCGGATATATGTGCATTCGAATTCCATACACTTCGACAAAAACAAGACGGATACTTCGACTTTTAGAGTCAGAGAGTGGCATTCGACTTCAGAGAGTTGGAGTTTAGAACTCAAGACTCAGAGAAATTTGACTCTATAAAGTCAGAGTTAACAGTCGGATTCAGTATGATACACATAGAGTAGTTTGTGGACTTAGATAAATTTCAAGGTAAACATGCATACTGTAATTCGACTTCTGAAAGTTGGAGACTAAATTCGAAGTATAATACATATAGTAGTCTGTGGACTTAGAAAAATTTTCGAGAGGAAGTTGTTCAAATATTTTCTGTGGTATATTTATTAGTGTATTTAATTTGTAAAGAGTCTTTTAAAAGGTTTTGTCATAGCAAAATCACAATGTTATAAGAGTTTAAAGCATTAAATGATTTTCTTAGGGGTAGTTTCTCAACAAAGGGTCCCTACCTCCAAGAGTAGAGCCGACCCGTTGGGGCCTTTACGTCGAAATGGCCACCTCCTCCTGGCTCCAAGCTCCACGATCACGCTGCCTGCACGAACGGGGCATCACCTCCCCCCGAGCACCTCAAGGACGCCGAGAAACCACCGGAGAAGAGAGATCTTGGAGGAGGAAGAAGAGAAGAGAAGAGGAAGGAAAGGGATAGAGGGGGAAATGGGGCGCAGCCCTCGGTTTTAAACCGATGGGCCCAAGACGTGATCGGTCAGGCCAGTGCGACACTAACCATGTCACGACACTGCAGGGCGTCATGACCCTGTCGCGACTGCCTACCCCGATGCGACCCCAAAAGTTGTCAAACCTCGAAGACTGGGAAACCAGAACATGACGGCTGACCAGTCATGTCAACGCTGTATGCACCTGATACCCGATAAAGCCGTTCAGATAGAAAGGACATCGATCACATCGGTCAGAAAAGCAGTCGCGACGCCTTCAGATGCCGCGACAAGAATGCGACGCCCACCCCCGTCGCGACCATGTTGCGACGGCCAGGCGCGCCGTGTCCCGAAGCCTGTCACGACGGGATCCCCTGGCGCGACCATGTCGAGACCAGGGAGCCTGCCGCGACCCTGAGGATAGGGCCAAGGGCCCAAGAGGGCCGGGTCTTACACCTGGTATCAGAGTAGGTCGCGGGTTTGATTTCAAGGGGTGCCACTGGGGGGAGATTATTGGGTGGCATGCTGCGAGGCAGATGCGCGTGCCAACGTCTCACCTGGGGCGACCTGAGAATGAGGGTGGGGCGAAGGCTAGGTTGGCCCAGTCGTGCTTAGGTCTGGGTGTGGACCTGCCTGCGGGTGTTGTTGAGTTGTCCAGCAGGGGGACTGTACCTATGGTAGGTTATAAGGTGGGATGGTATCCTTACACAACAACTCGAGTTTGGAGTAATGGCATGCTTGAGATTCTATATACCTAGTATCATAAACTGGTTCTCCAGTTTATTGGTTTTAACAACCAGGAGAATTGGAGTGAAATGGATCAAAGAGGCTATATGGTTGAAGGTCATTCGGTGGATAGACCACCATAATTTGACAGAACTAACTATGCCTATTGGAAAACTCGTATCCATGTGTTCCTAAGAGCCCAAGATCATCAAATCTAGAAGGTGGTTAGCAGTGGACCATATGAACTTCCAGAGGATGAAGCAAAATTGACATCGAAAAAGATCAAGAAGTCCAATGCCAACTGGAGTGCAATGAACATCATGTAGTGTTCCCTTCATCCAACAGAGTTTTCAAGAGTTTCCTCATGTGCCACCGCCAAAGAAGTATGGAATCACCTGATGGTAATCTATGAAGGTACTTCTGAGGTAAAGGAAACCAAAGCCAACATGTTAATTTCTGAATATGAGGCTTTTAGAATGAAAACTGATGAGTCCATCTCAGAAATGTATGGAAGACTAACGTTGTTGACCAATGGTTTAAAGAGTCTAGGGAAGACATATACTGAATATGAACTTGTTAGGAAAATTCTTAGATCCTTGACTCCCATATGGCATACAAAGGCTACTGTAGTTGAAGAGTCCAGAAATTTGTCAACTATAATTGTTGATCAATTAATTGGCTCATTAATGACTTATGAACTGAGCTTGAAAAGAACAGAGGAAGATGTGAAGAAAAAGATATCATTGGCGCTCAAGGCAAGTCCAAGTATCAAAGAATTTCTGAGGGAAGTGAGTCATCAGTTCAGAAGATGACTCAAGTCAGTTTGCTTTTTTAACAAGAAAGTTCAGAAAATTTCTGAGAAGAAGGTATAGGGTTTCTGAAAGGAAGATCTCAATAAGCAGCTCTTCAAAATTTAATCAACCTATGAAGAAAAGGTTTGATAGAATTGCTTGCTATAACTGTAGGAAACCAGGGCATGTCAAATCAGAATGCCCTGATGCTTAGAAGAAAATTCACCCCAAGTGGAAGAAGAATAAGCCCAGAGAAATGATAGGAACCTGGAGTGAGGAGGAAGAAGATGAAGAAGAAGGGAGCTCAGAAGCTGATGAAAAGGACACCAAAATTTGTTCAATGGCAAAGGGAGGAGAAGAAGAGGAAAATGAGGTAATATCTCCTTTAAAAGATTTTTCACTCAGTGATTGGGAAAAGATTTATTTTGAACTGCTTGACCAATATGATGAGGTAAAAAGAGAAAGCAAAATTCTTAAGAGAAAAATGAACCATATTGTTCATCATACTTCTATGAAAGAAAAGGATGAGAAACTTGCAAAAGAAATGTATGAATTAAAAGAGAACATTGAAGAGTTGAAGCTAAAGGAAATTGAGCATGAAAATGAAATGAAACTAAATGTGGAAAAATATGATGCAATCAAGAGTGTGAATAATGGAATGAAGAAAGAAATCAAAGAACTTCAAAAGGAAGTATAAAAAAAACAAGAAGCTTTGGAGAAATTTGTCAGGGGCAAAAATAATTTGGATCCTTTGCTAGGAACAAGAATACATTTTAATAAAGAAGGTCTATGATAACCTAACAAAGAAAAATGAAATTGGAATGAAGACGATCACCTTTGTAACTACTTCAAGCTCAAAATCTCCAAATTCAACAAAGAAAACAAATGGAAAGGCTCTGAAAATGTTGAGGAGAAAATTGAAAAAAAATATTTGCAATAAAAAATCTAAGGAAAAACCCAAAGAGATATTCAAAGGAAAAGGTAAGGTCAAATTGCTCCCAAAGGAGGTCAACCCATGCCTTATGAAAGGGCTACTAGAAGTCATGTGAGTCGACACATAATTCACATTAGGTCGACACACATGCCTCAGAGAAACCAACACTGGCAACAGAGTGCATGGGTAGGTCGACACATCCCATATGATAGGTCAACACATCCGTTTGCCAGCACCAAGAGCACTTTAGGATGGACATGGGCAGGTCGACGCAATTCATTCAACGCGTCGACGCATCCTTAATTCTATGCTAGACCCAGCTATCCTAAGTACTCTCAATGGTTTAACTCTAATCATAACCCTTGGATGTCTCATTGGGAAGGCAAACCAAAGTTTAGAAAAAGCTATTTCGATGAGAAAAAGATCAACATTTCAAAGAATTATGAGAATAAGAAAAAGAATGAAATGAAGAATAAGTTCAGAAACAAATCAATTCAACAACAAAAAGACAAGTGTGGATTCCCAAGAAGTTGTTTTTATGTGCAATTGAGTTGAATGATTTAAAGGGACCCAAATGTGAGTGGGTTCCAAAACTCATTTGATGTCTTGTAGGAGTGTCTTACAGTCATGCACAACAAGTGGTATCTTGACAATGGCTACTCAAGACATATGACAGGTGACAAGAGTAAATTTGCTTATTGGTTGAAAATCAAGCTAGCCATGTGACCTTTGGATGCAATAACAAAGGCAGGATAGTTGGATTAGGAAAAGTTGGTAAGAATCTTTCCAATTCTATTGATGATATTTTTTTGGTGGAAGGGTTGGAATACAACCTCTAAGCATAAGTCAACTTTGCGACAAAGGTCATAAGGTAACATTTGGCTCTCTTGTGAGCACCATCTTTGAACCAAATTCAGATTCTGTCAAATTTACTGGTAAGAGAGTTAAAAATGTGTACATAGTTGACTTAAATGATCCTAAAAATGATAATCTATGCCTTGCTTCTAACAAGAATGATCTTGCATGTCTCTAGCATCATAGACTAGGTCATGCTAGCTACAGTATGCTACACAAACTGTTAAGTTCAACATGGTTAAAGGGTTACCATAAATATCGTTTAAGCAAAATAACAAGTTTTCGAAGCATGCACTCAAGGTAAGCAAACAAGAAAATCTTTCAAAAGTAGATATGAAAATCAATCTTCCAAACCTCTAGAACTCATTCACATGGATCTGTTTGAACCCACAAGGACCACTAGTTTAATGGTAAAAGGTTTGGCTATGTGCTTGATGTTGTTTTTCGAGATTTACTTGGGGTATCTTTCTTGCTCACAAAAAGTGATGCTTTCATGGAATTTCTAGAATTCTTTAAGAGAATCAAGCAAGAAGGAAAATTCAAAATATTTCAATAATGTCTGATCATGGTGGGGATCTTAGAATTCTTTTTTTTTTAATTGAAAGAGGTCCTCAGGCCTCAAACTAGGAGAGTGCACCCTCCCCCAAAGGAGGAGAATGTTCTCACTCCACCAGTGAGAAATGCTTGGGCCTAAGTATTATAAAACGATTAGGTACAAATACAAGCGTCCAAGGGGGAGAAACCCAACTAGACCGATACAAATCCAAAGAGCAAACCCCCATCAACCCATCCTAACACTCATGAGCCCTGTTTTATCCAGAACCACCAACCCCCTACAAGAGGCTGTCAGCCCCCCAAAAAACCGCATTACACATAAAAACCACTGCATGGTTAGCCAGCCGATCAGCAAACTGATTAGCCTCCCTGTAAACATGGGAAATAATATTTACATTATTTGATGTTGGTTCATAACCGTTTGCCACCACCTGTGAGTGAGCCAAGAGGAACACGTGTTCTGCCTTAAAGAGTTAACCAGCGTGAGGGAGTCTGAGTAGATCGTTGTAAGCCGAACACCTAGGTGAGAAGCCAAATATAGACCATCACAGAGAGCCATGGTCTCAGGTATTAAACTATTCCCCTCCCCATAGAAATGAGGAAAAGACACAAGAGGAACACCTCACCATCACGATACAACCACCTCCACCGCAGCTTCCTAGATTGCCCTTGATGCCCCATCCACACTAAGACAATAATGAGCAAGAGGTGGAATCCACGGATGAACTTCAAATTCTTGGACGTGATGAGAGGAGAAAAACCAAATTCAAGGATAACCTGCAACTCACTTGGTGAAGGGTCCACTTTGAAAGAGGTTCTAGTTAAAGCAAAGGAAATATTGAGTTGATGTTTCTAATCATGTCCTTGACCCGATATGATTTGCCCTCGAACCTAGCTGAACACTGACTTTCCATAGTTCCCACAGCATCAACATAAGCCCATAAAGAGAAATAAAATTGTCACGTCCCGAGAATTACGCAGCAGATATTAATAATATGTGGAATAATTCAAGTCGATATCCCGAGACGTGAACAATCGACAAATAAGCCTCTAGCTAGCATGCACTAAATGTAAAACAGCATACATCATCGTAGGGCCCAAATATTGAACTCAACTAATATTGTATTCAAATCTCAACTCATTGTATTCTAAATGGGAACTATTACAGGACTAAAACTCAATGAAAAGAAAAGTACATTTTATTCCTCACTTCCTACTACATGAACCTAACACTCAAAGCAAACTACTATAACTTGACTATTAGTTGGAACGCTCATCACTCGATCGCATTCCATCCTCGACTTTCTCTTCCTCTTGAACTTCATAGTCACCTAGATTGGGTAAAAGTAGGGGATGAGTAAACTAGCCAGTAGGAATTTTATCTCAATGTGCGGGCAATGATATAAGTGATTAGCAATTTAGAACTAGGTAAGCACGATGAATGTCATGATATGCATGTGCGAATAAAACTCGTTAAAAACATGATACATGAAACAGGCTAGATAGAGAGATCATGATAGAACAGATCTAGGAGGATAACGAGATAGAACGAGCAACAGATCACTTTGTACAAGCACGCAAGATTTCACTTGATGTCAATAGCTTTCAAGAACGCAAGAGATCACTAATTACATAAATGCAGGATGGCCATATCACGCAAGCAAGCAAGCACGCACAAGCACGATCATGTAACATAATCAGGCACGTAGACAATAATGTACACCAAGAAAAGATCCATCAAGAATGTACACCAAGACACGTGATATGGTTATTGTATCTAACATTCAACATGCACGCACGACTCCCAACGCAAATGCAACGCCAGTAATCATTATACCCCATAGTTAACAGTATATTTATGACTCTCCGTCATTGGGGCTAGACTGGAGCCCTTGGACACTCGCCGTGTCCAGTCAGCATCTCACTTAAATTTTAAATGTAGATACCCACAGTCATTAATAATGGCCAATGAGAGTTTCAATAAGTAAGCATGTGTAATGTCATGTTCATGATGATGATGAGAACTAGTAATAAGTTAATTGAACGTGATTCTGATAACAATGGTCAGAGATAATTCGGCAGCATAACGGTACGATGTATATTTAGTTCAATATTTACATTAATGGCTTTAGTCTAGATTGTAAATCACACTCATGAGAACAAGAAAAGAAAGGAAGTGCACGCTATCTCCAAGGAACTTCAATGGTACAACCAACTCGTCGGCCATGTGGGAATCCATGGTCAGAGGAGATTTACGGAGGTCTTAGAGAAAAGGCAGTAGTCTACTGATTCGGAATGACCGGTAGAGAGCTTCAAAATCCACAAGAAAGGGTTGCCTAATGTGCAAGTGTGTAGTGATGTACGCATCTCAATTCACAATCCATCAATCTCAAAACTCGCGGAAAACACTTAACATGATGGCATACAATGAACAATGCATTTAACTACACATGGGTTTGCAAGATTTTAAGATAATAATTATCATTTTAATCAAGCTAGAATAGTAACAAGAGCGAATCACAAGTTTCATGAATGATCACGTCATATTAGAGAATAATTAGAATCATTCATGTAATTATAGTTGAAAAATGGGTTAATCACTTTTAAGCCATTAACAATCATCATGTAATGACCAGACCCAAGACATGCAATTTACACATTAAACACCATGTTAAACAGACCTCGGGTATAGCGGTAAGTTTTGCAAAAGAAATAAGTGGGGTTTCATGTAAAATTCTGAGATCGCGACGCACCCCAGTAAGGGTCACGATGGATCAGGACAGAACGTGACATGGGAATGTACAGAACGCGACAAGGCAGTCAGATCAGGCAGAGAGATAGCGACGGCTGCGCTCGTCGCATTCATAACATGAAGGGTTTGATGTCGCGACAAGACCTCAAAATGCGGCTATCAGGCCGTCGCGTTCACAGGGCTGCCCCTGAATCGACAAACAAAAGACATGTTCTTGGATTGTGGTCCAAGCTGCCTTATATTGACACAGGGGCTTCAAAAATAGAGAGAACAAATTGTACAGTGCATGAAAAATCACAAAAATAGTTTTAAACAACCTAGACATGCAAAGGGTGCTTCCAGTAATTGGAATTATAAAACAAGGATGATTTCGATAGGCTTTACTCAAGTCAAACACAAACGTAAAAGCCAGTGCAACCCGAAAACGTTAGTTTCATGCAGTGACCCTCTTACCATGCTTTTAACTCTCTACTTATTGATATTTAGACAAAATGTTCAACACAAGACATGACGAGGGCAACTAGTAAAAAACCTTTCATGTTGTGAGTTTGCTCTAATTCGGTCTTGAATAACATGAAAAATATAAATAACGGGGAAAAACACCCTAACAGTGCGCGACTTTGGAAAAATGCTTATAATCAAAAATTACTCGTTGAAAGTCGATGAAACCAGTGGGAACCGAAAGCTAACTGGA